>NDGM011241472.1:0-10260 GCA_002564305.1 Octomys mimax | reverse complement strand
AACAAGTTCTCATATGTCCTGAGTCTTAATTGACCTTGGAAGGCTAGAGCCAAAATGTTGGCTGTCCTTGTAGCCCTTATTTTTCTCTAACTTTTGGTCTGAAAACTTAAGTTGTTAACCCTCCACAAGAGAAGCTTAATGATAGTATTACCCTATAACATAGGCAATTGAGCTTAATCTCACTATCTGTCTGAACATCAAACATCTTAGACTTAGTAATGATTTTGGAATAGAATCATATACTTAAATTAGGCCTTAAAATCAGAAACATAATTTTTGAAACATTTACTATAATATTTATGGCTGGGAAGCTAGCTAAGTGGTCTAAGTGACTGCCTGGCAAGCGTAAGGTCCTGAGTTCAGTCCCAGGTACTGCATGTTGTGTCAGCCCTGGAACCCCAGGCACACTGTAGCAGCACCAATACCAGGCATGGTTGTACACGCCTATAATCCCAATGCTGGGGAGGCTGAGACAAGAGGATTGCTATGAGTCTGAACTGCACAGTAAGACCCTGTATCCAAATAATAAAAAGCAAAATTTAAAAAAAATACAAAAATATTTAAGGTAAAGTGAGTTTCAACAATGGAGAAATACAACTTTGCCATCAATAATAAGTAAAATAATGAAAAGCAAGACCAAAGTAAAAGAGGCAAAATGCATTTTGTAAAGGGACAAGGGAGGCAGTGGCTTAGTATCCTTAGACAGTACTCATTTCCTGCCATTATAGAAATTTGCTCAGTTTTTTGCTTGNTGTGTTTTGAGACAGAGTCTTCCCATACAGCCCAGGTTAACACTGAGCTTGCTGTGTAGCCCAGGTGGCTTCAAACTCTTTGGTATCTCCCTAGCTCATCTTCAAAGCAAGCCCATGTTAAGTTTGAATGTCAGTTTCAAGGGTGACGTAATTTTATCTGTAAAAGTGTAAATAGAAAAAAAGAATGAAAACCTTATTTTCTTATAGGAAATAAAAGTAAAATCAAGTACTGGCTATTACTTTCATTGCTTTTTTGTTTAGCAGAGTCATAATGGTAAATAAACTAATTTTAAATTCTTGAAATATATGACCCCAACAGCCTAAAGCAAAACCTCCACATCTTGGTTTCTGAAGCCCAGAGGGACAGGACAGCAGCTGAAAATCTTGGTAGGTCTTTTGGGCAGCACCAGGGATTGAACTCAGGCCCTTACGCTTGCCAGGCAGCTTCAGCCCTCCTTTGCCTCAGCTACACCCGAGTTGTGTGTGAGGTGCAGAATCAGCATAACCAGATCTGGCCCTTGCAAGCCACCTGCTGTGCAAAGCAGGGCGGTGTGCAGGGAACAGAGTGCACCGCCTGCCTTCTCCCTCACGGGACTCCGACAAGACCTGGACACAAGTCTGGATGTTGCTTCTGGTACTCTCCCGTGCCCTCAGGCCCAGCGCTCGGAAAGTTGTGGCTCCGCAGCTTTTCAATCAAGCCACCAATCGCAATGTGCAGTGAGCCTCAGCAACTTCGTCCTGACTGTACTGGCTCAGTAGGGGGAGGCAGAGAGCAAGGGAGCAAAAGCCTCAGGTCGCTGGGGAAGGGGAGAGTAGTCAAGAAGCTTGTGTTTGTTTGCTATGGTCCTGTCCCAGGTGACTTTCTGGATGGTCTCGCTCAGGACCTTCACTGGACAAATCTGCTGACCTACAAACCCCGTGTGAGTCTCACACAGTAGGTGGCAGGTGCTCTTGAGTGAGGACTGCATGCACCTGACGGGGCCGCAGAGCTGGTGCTTCCCATGGACAGAAGCAGTGCTGCAAACCTGTGTGCCTGCTCCTGACAAGGGGGAGAATAGCAAAACACTACCAAAGGTACCCAAACTTGTTTCTCTTTTTGTATTTGACATCACAGATAATAGTACTAAGAAGCTGGGGGCTGGAACTGATAGAAGTTCACTTAAAAATGATAAAGGAATTATAGTCTCTACAATAAATTTTTGTACCAGTATGACAGCTGCCAAAGCCAAAGAGATGATTCTTAAGAAGTTAATAAGAAAAGCTAAAGACACTTTGGGAGCACCTAAGAATAGAAAGGTAAACACCTCCCTTCCCTGTTAAGTAAGCTTCGTGCTGGTCAACTTAATGGATACTAATAAAAACAAAATGGTATATAGCATACACTCCTAAGCAGCACCAGTTGCTGACTGAGAGCTAGGAAGGCCAGAGCTGCTGAATAACTGGGCAATCATTAACAAGCAAGAGAAATTTTGGTCAATTGGTGACACAAAAGACAGGAAACTGAGGGGCCGGGGAGATGGCTCAGTGGAATAAGCGCTTCCCTGGCAAGTGCAAGGGCCTGAGTTCAATCCCCAGTTCTAGGAAGGAAGGAAGGAAGAGACAGGAAACTGAATTTCTTACTAAAAGAAGATATTAACAATTTCAAATCAGATAATTAGATAATTCAATGCAAAGAGCTATGTGTAATTTTTTAACTGGTCAGTTGTTTTTCAAAGACAACCTAAAAGGGCTGAGACAGAAGTCACAGTCAGGGTACATCAAGGCCTGATGTTTTCAGAGATGGAAAGTAACAGGTTTAAAACTGAACACGTGTCTGAATTATCCCCTGGTTGCTGATGACGACAGCATTTAGTCTAGTTCCAGATTATAATCTTATTCCCAAGCCATATATGCTACATATGAGATAAATCTATACGATGGTGCCTTGCCAGTAAGAGGCATTCAAAAAGCACATTCCTAATAAATAACAGGCACATTCCTTTATAACAGCCACAAATAGTTTATTGACAGCAAATACATTTCTCTCATCAGATTATAGGTCCATTGAGAATGAGTAGAGTTCCTGTTATTTTGAAAACCTATTCTTTTCTAAAATCATATCTGCAAAATAGATTTTTGGGTTTTGTTTTGTTTTGTTGTTATTGTTTGTTTGTTTGTTTTCCAGGACTGAAGATTGAAGCCAGGATCTTCACACTGAGCTACTCCCTTTAGGCTTTTTAACTATTTTATTTTGAGACAATGTTTCACTAAGTCTCTAAGTTGCCCAGGCTGGTATCAAACTTGTGATCCTCCTGCTTCTGCCTCCCAGAGTGCTGAGATTCCAAGTGTGTACCACCACACTTGATAGAAAAATAGATGTTAATGCCTGTAATTTTGTTCTTGTAACAAAGCATAACTGATAGTCCTACTTCAGAATTTCAAAAAAGGCTGTTTTAATTAGCATATTGAATGTGCTTGTCTCCCTTCAGGCTGTGATATTCATTGACGACTTGAACTTACCTGTGCCAGATGCTAGTGGAGCCCAACCACCGCTGGAGCTGGTCAGGCAGCTGCTGGACATGGGAGGGGTCTATGACACACAAAGAAATGTGTGGAAGGTACAGAACCGACCCACACTGCTCCCCCTAAGGTGGTTACCTGACGGCAAATCAAATATCTATAACACTGTTGAGTGAGTTCATCGAGAAGTTTAGAAAGCTTAGGACATATTAAAGCCTGAGGCCCTAAATTAACTGTACCTATGTCTTCGCAATTTAAAACAGGTTCATGGGAGAGAAACTCTACTTTTGTAAGTTCAAATCTTAGTAAACACTCCAGACCTGCCCTAAAGGTTTTCGTCTGAGTCAGTACGCACTGCTGCGACCTGTATCAATAGTGAGATTTTTAGTGCATCTGCTGTCAGAGCACATGAGAAGCCAGCGAAGTGGCTGACCTGGGCTGGCCAGGTAGCTCAGAGGGCCAAGCACTTGCTAAGGCCAGTGCAGGGACTGGGGTTTCATACCTAGTACTGCATGCCACACCGGCCTGCCCCCCCCAGGCATGTTGAGCCAACGACAGAGTCTGGGCCTAGTGGCGCATGCCTATAATCCCAGCACTGGGGAGGCTGAAAACAGGAGGATCACTACAAGTCCGAGCTGTGCAGTGAGAACCTGTACCAAATACATGAAAGAAAGAAGGAAAAAGAAAGAAAGAAAGAAAGAAAGAAAGAAAGAAAGAAAGAAAGAAAGAAAAATGACCTCCCCAGTGCACCTGCAATCACCTCAGAAAACTACTTTCTTTATTTTTAAGAACATAGAGCAAAGGTGTTCGAAGCATTGCAAAATCAAAAAATTCCCAGCCAGGTATTCTCGTGCACTCTTTCTGAAGAACTGCCACTCATGTCTTTCATAATGGCTGCACTGGTGCCCATTCCCCCCAGCAGGGTTTGAGTGTCCGTCTCCATGGTTCTGTAGCAGTGCTGATGTCTTGTCCTTTGGTGTTTGGTTTGCTTAAGGTTCCTGGGAGAGGAGGGGAGCCTGGCTCGTGCACACATGCTGGAACACGTCCCCTCTGAGTGAGCGGCACTGGTGCTCTGTCCCCACAGTTCGGATTTGCATTTCCCTTATAATAGCTAATGCTGAGCATTTTTCATGGTCTGTTAGGGAAATTTGTATGTTTTCTTTCATGCAAATTTCTTGCTCATTTTTTATTGGGTTACTTGTGGGTTTGGTTTTTGTAAATTTTGATTTGGGCTTTGCTGTTGAGAAGTTTGAGTTCCTTGTATTAGGTTTTTCAGTGGTATATAGAGACAGAAAAGATAAAAGAGGCCTTTATTGACTCTGAAGACATGGAGAAAATTCAAGGGAGATGGGGGTATCTTCTGACCTGAGGCAATGGAAGGCTGAGATTTTATGGAGTTTTGCTTGGGGCAGAGTTTGAGAGGCAGTTTAGTGACATCTAAGGAGCTGATTGGGGTCTCCCTTGTGGTGCAGGAAAGGTGAGAGGAAATTGTATCTGGGATTGGGGTGGGGGTGCAGGAGGACAGTTTCTGAGAAGATAAACTGTTGTTTTGGGGATTCAGCCATGTTAGATGACCACCATAATAATTCAGCAAATTGTACTGGGGCTAGAACCTATCACATTACATATTTCTAATGTTAACCACTTATTGTGTAAATACTTTTCTCTCCCACTCTGTAGGTTGTCTTTTTGCTTTGCTGCCTATTTTTGCAGTCCAGGAGTTTTTCCATATGTTGCTTTCTGCCATGTTGCTTGTCCTTTTGAATATTAATCCCCAAAATCTCTGCCCAGACCAACATTATAAAGCATTTCCCCTATGTTTTCTTCTAAAGATTTCACTGTTTTGAGTAATGGCTTTTTAAAAGAAGAAAATGGTCTATTTCCTCATGATATTCAGACAACCTGTTATAAGCAGCATGTCTTAAAGTCCCATTTTAGGATGGGTTACTTCTAAGAACATGGATTTCTGTAACCACTGCAACCTTGTCTTGCAGTACACTGTAACCTCATCCTATTTGCCCAAATGTTTTGTTCATTTAGGGTAGAGAGGCAGACCAGCTGCTCCTCCCCCACATACCTTCAGGCACTCTCCCTCTTCACTCTCCTGCAGGGCGTCCAGGATGTCTCTGTGGTGGCAGCCTCATCCTGTGTCTCTCCAATTGGCCGACATGATGTCAACCCACGTCTCCTCAAGCATTTCTCTGTGTTGGTGCTGCCTCAACCTCCTCAAAGTGCCTTATATTCTATTTTTGAGGTAATATACGTACTTCAGTTTCAGCTGAAAAAAATTCTAATTCCATAGTATATGTGAAAATGTATAACCATTAATATTGAAGAACACTCTCCTATGGGATAGATTTTGTATTACTCTATATTTTCTAGCCTGTTGTTATCATTTGTCTCTTAATATAAAAATATAATGCAATATATATAAGGGAAGACACATAGTGCATATTTAGTGCATGTTTAAAATGTGTATCGCAAAACTTCATTGTCAGAGCTTCTAATCCAGTAGATTCTTGATGGGACTCAAGGGTCTGCCCTGTTATTAACGTATGCTCTGCGATCTTTGTTCTTTTCCATTTTCTTATGAAATGAAACCACCGAGAGAGCTACTGTGGCAGCAGGGACTTACACACATGTGCATTTTCTTCCAGAACAGACTGCTCTGCAGGTGCTATGTCATGGACCACCTGAATCAGAATTACCAAGGACTTTTGGAAAAATGGATCTTAAAATTTACCTTTGCATTTTATAATCTAAAGAAAGAAACCCCCATATTAGTTTTGAGAACTATAATAATCTTTCAGATTTATGTTTCTAATCATACTAGATTTCAAGTGGAGCCATTTTCTCAAATAAGATATTTCAAAATTTTCAGATGGAAACATACATACATACAGCAGCAGCCAAGACTGCTGTCTATCACTTTACATTTTTTTCTAGTAATTTCTTCCAGGAGCAGGAACTGGGGAGAATTAACAGCATACCTGCTGCAATAGAGGCAGGGCACAAGTTGGGCCACAGCAGTGCATAATCTATTTCCTTGCAGAGATTAACCATAAATAGTCTATACCTGAAATCTTGTGGTTTATACTGAAAGTCTTTTGAAAACTAAATTATAAAACTTCTTTTCAAAGGTTCACTTGGGATTGTATTTCTCCCTCAATAACTTTACAGCTGATGTTCAGAAATGTAAGGATCCAATAATATCTTCTTCCCTGGATATGTACTATCACATATGTAAGCGTATGCTACCAACACCCACAAAATGCCACTACATGTTTAACCTTCGAGACATGTTAAAGGTTTGTTTTAAAATAAATTCTCCAACTTATTTTTAAAATTTAAATTGAGGCGATATCGTTTTACTGAGTGGGCTTTCTGTCTCTCTTTTCCTCTTCTATTTTATTGGTATTGTCAGCATTAAATTGTTAGAAGTGATAAAGTACAATTTCATGTTAATTTTGCTCTTTATTAGCAGCTTGTCTTATGAATACGTTGAAAATAATTGTCCAAGTAATTCCAACCAGAAAATTTAGTGACGATACCACTAGAATATTGGCTGAGCAGGAAAAGAAATGACAGTTACAGCATAGCTCTTGAGTCTTGCTTCCTTTCTGAGGTCTAATTCGACTCTCGGGAGATGATAGCATGTGGGCACTCACTGTAAGAAATCTGTTTGAGTTTTCATAGATTTTGCCAGTAGTGCTGCTTTGGTCATTCACCCAGTCAAATTATTTTGAAAACTGTTAAAGAAAACAGTTCTTGAATTTGGCATCTTTCTCCTCTTCCTGTGGGGCTTCAGCCCTAGCTAGCACATATGTGTGTGTTGAAATGGCTAATTAGGGTTTTTAACCCAAATTTAGAATAGTAAATATATCAACCTTAAGAAGTACCTCTGGCCAGGTTGCTGCCGTGGTTTCTCCTGCTGGCACGCTGTCCAAGATGTAACCAAGGAGCCTCTAACTCCCTTTCATCAAGGCTGCTTCTGTGTCCATTTTCCTTGACTTCTAGTTTGCCATCTCATCAAAACTTGAGGTTGTCCCTTACAGAAACATAGTCCTTACCTTGAGCAGTTGCTTTTATGGATCATGAACCTTCACCTCACACACCACCCTCTGGCTGTTTCTAAACAGCTTCTTCTAGGGCTTCTACAAGCTGACAAGGCTGTCATTAACTCTAAGGAAACGGCTGCCCTGCTCTTCATACATGAAGCTTCCCGCGTGTTTCACGACCGCCTTGTGGAACCTTTTGAACAAAGCTTTTTCTATCAGGTGCTCTCAAAGGAACTAGAGGACTACTTCGAGGTAAGTTTACACTTCACAAATATTTCAAATAGAATCCTTCCCCCCCCAAAAAAAAAGTGTTTTGTGGAAATCCCCAAGAATTTCTCTAATGTTCAGTGAGAACACCTTTATCCTAACAATTTCATCTTTCACTTAAAACCTAGGAGATCAGAGGTTGGGATGATGAGGGGCAGGACTCCCTGCCTCTGTTCATGCTGTGGGTTCTTGGGATCCTCTAAGTGGCTTTTTGCCTCTTGGACCAGCAAGACTATCTTGAGATACTTCCTGACTCCTCACCCTGTCTACCCTTTGAACACTGGCTTTTCACTGCTTGTGCTTAAGTCCAGGTCATGAGCAAAAGTATTTCCCAGGCTGGGTCACACAGGAAGGGTGTGAGTACCTGCACAGTGAGCCCATCCCATGACTGTCACTGCTGTCCCTGCAGAAGCGTGTTCCGCCAGAGTGACTCCTCTCCCCTGTTCCTCTGGTTTGACAGTGCACATTCTCCCGCCCTACTTGTAGGAGTCTATGAAATAAAAAATTCAAAGGCACAACTACATTTTATAACAGTAAAAGGGATTTCTAGAAGATATACTTCATTCATGGAGATATAGTTTTATACACATGCACATAACAGAAAATACAACACATATGTGTGTTAGTACATGTATTAGTATTAGTGCATGTCTATATATGTGTTTGAAATGCAAAAAAATCATAGATAATTAAAATTCCTCTAGGTATTCCTATCACTGTTTTCCTTTAATTCAAATTTTCTGTTCCTCAGCACAGAAATATCTTGATATCATTATCCACGTTGATCTATGACTTCTGCCATCCTGTCTCCTTCTTACATCTGCTGAAATGATGTTTCCCCTCAGCACTGAGGGTAACCTTTTCCTCTCACTCACTAAGCCCCAACTTTCTGGGCTCCTTTGGGTGCACTCTTTTCCTCTCCTCCCTTAGGCACTCCTAGATGATGCAGTAGCCTTCTGTCCCTTGCCCCCTTCCACTGTTGCTCTTACTGTCCTCTGGTTACAGCCTGAAAGGCAAGGGACGCGAAGATGATAGACACAGGCACTTCCCCAGGGGCCAGGCCCCCTTCTCCATGAGACAGCTATGCACCATCAGCGCAAGCCTCTGTCTTAGTTTCTTCTGTGCTACAGGAGGGGCAGCGAAGGTACCTACACCACAGCACTCTGGTGGAACATCACACACCAACATGAATCAAATGTTTAGGAATGTTCCTGACAGCCAGGAAGTGCTCACTAAGTGCAAGCTGTCGTAACACTGAAGAGAACTAAACCTTATATCTGTGTTTCAATCTCACTATCATGGGTAGTAGAAAGACCTGAAATCTAGAGGCCTTGGGTGGACCTCTATATCTATCTCATGTTAGAGTATTTCATACTCAGGATATGTCAAGACACTCCAAGTTGCCAGTCAGCGCACCCTCTCCACCATGAAGAGGCTGGGCCTACTGATATCACCCTCCAGATCTGCATCCAGGCCCAAAATGTGAACAACATCATTTCTTCTCCCTCTGCCTGAGCACCTGCAGGTCCTGCCTTGGGTCGGGCCTGGCTGCCATTAAAAACACAGCTTGTGCGCACAGGGGAGAAGCTGAAACACAGATAGTCCATGTTCTCCCTCATATGTGGAATGTAAAGCCACAAAATTCATGGAAGCTGAAAGTAGGTTGGGGCTGGAGGAGTAGGGAGCTGATAGTCAAAGGGCGCCAACCCCAAGACAGGAAAAATAAGCTTTTTGTTTAGATCCGACAAACATAGTATAATGGTAGTGCATTATACATTTCAAAAGCACTGAGAGTAAATATCACCACAGAAGATCCCTAAGTATTTGATGTGATAATATATTAATTTTGTTCGTCATTGCACATTGTGTTTGTAAGTTATAATACCACTTTGTGTCCCAGAAATGTATTTAACCATGTTTAGTCAATAAATAATAAAAATAAATTTTTAAAAGTTCAGCTCATGCCTTTTTCCTCCTTTCTAGCCAATACTATCCCATTTCCAAATTTAGAGCCCTGATTCATATCTTCATAGTACTATGGGATTTTCCTCTCATAAAACTTACTATAATGCAATTGCCTATCTCTCCAACCTACAAGTTACTATAATTGCCTGTCCACCCTACCTACATGACTCTGAGAACAGATTCATGGAATTTTATCTTCTCCTAAATCTCCAAATTTAGTGTCCTCCCACAGCCAATATGTCTGGGATGAATGAACGCATAAGAAATGGAAAGACATGATGATCTGAAGAGAGTTTATGTCTGTCTTTGGAGAAATGCCAACTATAATTCAGTTTTAAGAATTTATGACACCAAGGAATAGATGTAGAGGAAGTAGGAAATGACCAAGAAAATGTAATGATCTTGACCTAGCAGGGTCAGTAATGTAGAGAAGAAGAACAGCTATAAGACCCCAAATAAAACACTATATTAACCAACTTTTCCTTAAGAACAGGAGGATATAAATTACTTCTGTGCAAATTTGGGTTTATTTTAATTGGCATATTTTAATTACTTGATCATTGGTTTTTTTAAAAAAGTATATATGACATCAGAAAATAAGAAGATATAACATGTTCCAGGATAGGCAAAATCAATATTGCCAAAATGGCCATACTACCAAAGTAGATGGATGGATGGATAGATAGATAGATAGACAGACAGACAGACAGACAGACAGA
>NDGM011241463.1:4013-14163 GCA_002564305.1 Octomys mimax | reverse complement strand
GCCGGGCTTGCGCTCTGGGTCTCAATGTATTATATTTTAAACTCCAAAATGGCTTTAATTTGGAAAAGTAAATGGCAAAGAGAAGTTTCAGGTTGAAAACCCTTCAACATTTTCCCTACTAGATATTAAAATATGTTTTAAAATCATGATTATGAAAACAAGGAAATATTATTAACTCACAAATGAATGCACAAGCTTTGTAACTGGAAGAAAGTTCAGTAGAGGCCTCTTTATAAGCATGTGCACATCACAGAGAGATTTGTAAGGCATTATTTGCCAAGTTTGGAGCAGATGTGGCAGGTTACGTGGCTGGTATTCTCAGGCTTGAAGGGGCAGGGAGAGCAATTAATAAGGCGGCACTGTAAGATTAGTGGGAAGAAAGGCATCCCCAGGTGCCAAGTCCTTCCCAAGGGGTGAACTAGCCCGGATCCATGTGTGAGGAGGGAGCTGCTGTGACAAGGACTCTGACTACACATTTTTCTCTCCTCAATAGCTGGGGGTTCTTTTTGTTGGGTGAAGCCAGCCCAAAACAAGGGAACAAAGGAGCCCACTGTTGCAGACAAGAGATCAGACCGGGCAGGTGGCTAGGTTCACACAGTATGCTTACTGGCAGGAGACAGTATCTTGCCAACTGTCAGAACTAACAATAGCCTAGAATAGACCATTGTGAAATTCTGGCCACTAGATTCATTGACATAAGCACTGAGTTCATACTCAATGCACAAGGATAGTAGTGTTTATAAGTTAGATAGGGAAAGTAAGATTATTCAATAAGTGGAACTAGAAAATTGGGCAGCACTTTGGAAAAATCTGGTTAGGCAAGACTGTGCAAAGGGACTCACTCATTGCCTGCATCTCTATCTCTCTAACTTGGATTCTTGTACTATAAAGGCAGGGAAGCCTAAAGCCATGGAGGGTAAAAGCATTGGTTCTTAAGTAAAAAAAATGAGATAAAAATTCCAGTTCTGTCTTCCACTAACTATGTGATATTGGACAGTTACTCTCTCTATTTCTAAATTTCTTTATATATAAAATAGGATGATATAATATTTATCTTTTAGGATGTTATGAAAATTAAACCAGTTATCATCTATGAAACACCTCAAAAATGCCTGACACATGCTGAACATCTGATAGCTTTAACTATGATTTTATTTCTCAGCTGGTTTGGTCAAGGAGACACAATTATGTATCAGTGGAAAGCAGACATAGTAGAGTATGAGTCACTTTCCTGTCATCAGAACAAAATACTGAACCCGAAACTTGAGAAGAAGTTTATTTTGGTTCATGTTTTTAGGGGACTCAGTCCATAGTAGGCTGCTCCAAGGCAGAAGCATCATGGCAGAGGGGTGGGAGAGGTGGGCTGCTTAGCCTATGGCAGCCAGGAAGCAAAGAAAGACCGGGAGAGCCAGGGCCAAGAATGCACCCTGCAAGGTCACACCTGTGTGACCCTCTGAACAGGCCCTGTCTCCTACAGCACATTCAGCCCTGAACTCATGAATGGATGCATTCACTAATGAATTAAGTGTCTCTGCCACCTTCCAAAAGCCCCAGATCTGAATATATGAGACTTTATGCGAACATTTTAGACTTGAACCATAGTAGGTGGGGACTATGAAGTGACAGTCATGCCAGAGAGATGGGATCTCATGTCTGGGGTTGCAGTACAAGGTGTACTTCTCAGTCCCAGCATGGAGCAGTGATAAGCTCTCCCAGAGAGTGATGCGACTCGTGATTCCTTGTTCTTGCCTGTGTACATCCACATAGGGTGCCCTGGCCTTTCCACTCCTTCAGTAACTGAGCCAAGACTCTGGAATAAATGTTCTTAGCTTCAGTCAGCTAAAATACAGTTGTTCTTAGACAAATGAAGACCCATGTCTCTTGTTAAGATAAAACCCAGATAATTAAGTACTTGATAGTTAAAAATACAGCCATTTAAAGTACAACCAGAAATATATTTGAGTTCTTAAATAACTTCAGCTTGGAAGGAAGTCTTGGTCAACATATGACACTAGGAGAAAATTTTGTGATGGGTACACATTGTTCACGTGTTAAAGATAATTCTGTCTCATTGCTCTTCTCTCATTGCTGAGACAAATACCCAACACCCCAGAAGAAAGAAAGATAGGTTCATTTGGCTCACAGTTACTGGAGGTTTCAGTCCATACTAGGCTGGCTTAAAGGCAGAGTGGCACATGGAAGAGAGCAATGGTTCATGGTGGTGGTAAACAGTAGAGAGAAAAATGGAGGGGCAGCAGGAACAATAGCTACAGAGAGCAAATCTGTCTCCTTTGTGTTTCATTCAGGCTATCTGTCCCAGGCTGGAAACAGTACTCATGCTCTTAATCCGAGCAGCACTTACACTATAATCTCAGCAGCACTAAGACTCATAATCCCAGTGGATCATGAGTCAATCTCAAATTCAAAAGTCCCTGCCCTATGACTGCATGAGACTTTGGGGGGACAACTAGACGCAAACCATAACACACACATAGAATGAAAATGCATGCAGAAGATCAGATCATAAAGACAGTTTCAACATACATGATAATGACAACAATCATAATATATTAGAGTTTATGTAAATTATTATAAACTATGAAAATAACAATATAAAAGTGAATCTAAAGGACACTACTAAATATTTACATCAAATAAAAAATATAAAGTATACGTTAAGGTATATAAAGTATGTATTGGTAGCTTAAAATTGAAAGTAAAGAGCATAGCATCATTTCTTATTCTTTGCCAAGTTGGACAAAATAAAACTAAAAAGATTAAAGGATTTGCGTTTAAGCTGGTGAAGTAGGTAGTGGTGAAGCATGCTCATTCTCCATTGGTGGGAATATCGATTGGACAAATCATTCTGGAGGACAATTTGGTACTATCTACCGAGGCTTTATGCATCCTGCTCTGGGCACACATCAAGCTGTAGCTGGTATGTAGGAAACAGCTTGAAAACAAGCTCTATTTCAGGCACTTCCCCAGAGCCTCTCCCTGACTAGACCTGGCTGCTGCACTGAAAACCTCACCAGTGACCAAATCCCAGCTTCAAATCCTGTTTCTGGATTTTTTGGCTCTTGGATTGTCAGTTCTGCCATGCTGTGCAAGACTTCTCTGGTTTGCAGATTGGATCTGACATCTCACCCAAACTACCTAGTTTTCTTTAGTCTCGGAATGCTGCCTCTGGTTCTCCTGAACCATTATCTGCTGGCTGATTCCAGCTGGGCTGAGTCCTTGATCAACGGCTCTCCTCATCTTGATGTGGGACAGCCAAGGAGTCTTTGAACACCCCCACCCAAGTGAGGTCCAAGTCAATTCATTTTTGCCTAATGGAGAAAATATGTTACCCACCTGAGAGCAAGTGTTCCTGACAAGGCCCTGTGTGTGCTAAGCTACTGCTTCTTCACTTGACATGGGGCAGCAGTGTGTACCCTCCTCCGCCTACTTTCAGGAACATAATTCCCACCACTATATGTTCTGCAGCTTTGGTTTAAGCTTTTTAAAGTGATCTCTATTATCTTCCAATATTTTTAGATTCCTCCTCCTCTGGGGAAGTAAAATTCCTCTTTTCTCATTTAAGAATCAATGCATTTTGTGAGTCATGGCTTCAGCAATTTTGAAACTTCCTATGTTCCCTTTCTCTCAATTTTGAGCACAATATGAGATGTCTTTAAATGGAGAAGAATGGAAAAGGTGCTTTTTGTATCCCTTTTCTATTCTTTGCTGTAACTCACTTAAGGCAGGCCATTTTGTAATGGTTAATTCTCTGTAGAAATCAGGATGAATTTTGAAGAGACAGTGAACAGGCTAGATTAAATGGCAAGCGCAGTGCGCCAGACAGAGATCTTCACCTGCTCGTCTCAGCACTTGTAATAGCCTTTCTGAAGCATTGTGTTGACTGTCCTGGGGGAGAGGCAGCAGTTGGATATTTATCTGAAGAGTGGCTACTGCACAAGTTCAAATAGAATAACAATCCCTTAGAGGTGACTTTTTAAGTGGTACACACACACACACACACACACACACACTCTTACTTCCCAGGTCCAAATCATCTTGTCACTTTATTAATGGTTTTCATCTATTATAATCCCTGGACTAGATGTGTGCTTATCTTTATTTTTCTGGGTATGTGTAAATAGAATCCATTAATCCAGAAAAAGAAAGGAAATTTTTTTTTTTTTTAAAGAAAAACACTAAAGTATCGGCAGACTATACAGAAATAGTGTCTATTCATTGTTGCTGGGAGTATGTAAGTGATGTTAACACATACTTTTCAGAATAACTCTGCTTCATCAACCTGTGTGCACTGAGGATCTTAATATGGCAGGTGATGAGATATAGAGGGACAAAGGATAGAAGAAACAAAGACTGCAGCATTAGCTTCTAGATGGAAAAAGAGTTATCAGGATGGGGGAGAGTGATCATCAGCGCTGCTGGGAATTTTACAGTGATGACAAAAGGACATTTGGGTCCAAATATAGAAGTCATTCTGGACAGTTAAACTAGACCAACAGCCACAGCATATCTGTCTCAGTTACTTTTCTTTCATTGCTGGGACAAAATACCAACACTCAAAATTAAGGAAAGAAAGGTTTATTTAGCTCACAGTTAGTGGAAGTTTCAACCCATACTTGGCAGGCAACAAGACAGAGTGGGACATGGCAGAGGGCAGCCATTCATGAGGGGATGGGGGAACAGCAAAAGCAACATTTCAGGAGCAGAAGCATCAGCAAGCGAGCCCCTCTCCCTTCCTTAGATTGCTTTCAGACTCTCAGTGTGTGTAGCACTCACACTCATAATTCCAGCAGCACTCAGCATTGGATTATGACTGAATCACAGAGTCTAGAAATCCTCCCCAATGACTGCATGAGGTTTTAGGGAGACACCTAGATACAAACCATAATAATATCCAAACTCTTCATCCACCCATATCATTCTTGGAAAATATTTCAAAGAAACACTATGAAGGAAGTAATGAAAAATACAAGGTCTTTATAATAACAGGTCTTTAGGTACACTGTTAAAGGTCTCGTAACAAATTTTGTAATATTAAAGCATGAAAAACAATCTCAAAGTTTAGAACTCTAAATTAATATGATTATTATGGAATGAAAATTATAATGTCATTAGAAATAATAAAAACTTGGCCAGCATGTGTCTAAAGTGAGGTACCTATTACAGTTATAGCTGTTTGAAACTTAGAAGCCAGAGGAATAAAAATAAGAAAGGGTAATGAAAGCTGCAACATTAGGGAGTCAAAACAAGTTCCTTGATTTTTAATTTATAATGTTTTAGGATGATTTCATAATATCTTTTTCTTTTTCTAAACAACAGTCATTGTAGTTCAGTTCCAGTGTAGTGAAACTGTGGTGTGTGGACCTAACCTCACAACTTGAATTAGACTTCCCCATCATAATGCAGCACATAAATTGCAAGATGACCTTGCTGAAAAGAGAGACTTGAGATCAGAGAATTTAAACTTTTAATGAAAATGTGTTGGAAAAGTCATACTGTTTGGCTGATATAGAGTACCATACTCTGCTTCCTGGCTAAGGACTTTTCAAGACAAATTTTTAGGTCTACTAAAATCTACTGGTTTAAGTGCCTCACTGGGGCAATTTAGATGAGAGAAAGTTTTCCAAGCTGTCATTTGGCCATAGCTTGGCTCTAGCACTGCTAGACACTTTTTGAGGTTCCTTAAATACATCTGAAAACTTGGTAATCTCACCTTACTTATTCCTTTGAACCAGGCTTCATGAAGATCCACTTAGGAGTGTCCAAGAGCCCATGATGAAGTCCTCAAAGTTGTATCTAGCAGTCTGGAACAAGCAGATGCACTAAAATCCTTCTACTTTGAGATGTGCAGAGTTATCAGGAGAGCTTCATCCTCAGAGACAAACTCGCCTGGGTAGAGAGCTCTGTACCTGCTCTTTGCAGAACCAGCCTTGGCAAGGTCCTCCTGCAGCCTGTGCTGGGTACAGTACTTTGATGGACTAAGCCTTTCAGCTTGTGATAACTATGTGGGGAGAAGGGGCAACAGCTTGAAAATGCTGATAGTGACCCAAAACAGGCAGACCTGGGAGAAGACTCAACTTGTGAAAGAAGGAAATCGCACAGACTGAATCTGTGCTTCTCTGTTTTCATTTTATGCCTGCTTCAGTTTGGTAGATAGGTGTAGAGCTGCTGTATCCCTAATCAGAGAGGTCTGAGATTACAGCCTCGTGCTTTGGCATCTGAGAACTGAGGGGAAAATGTTCTTAAAAAGTCATGAGAGAGAAGAGTCTCTGTAGTGGCCCCCCACTGGAGAAGGACCAGAATCTATTCTGTCCAGGTGCACCGTAAAATTGTAAAACTAAAATTGATATTGAAAACAGAGGAGTAAAAATAATCCTAGGTGAAAGGAATAAAAAAAGTGAAAAATACCAACAGGGGGCCAGGGAGATAGCTCAGTAGAATGAGTGCTTGTCTGGCAAGCACAAAGGCCTGAGTTCAATCCCCAGTTCCACAAAAAAAAGAAAGAAAAAGAAAACTATAAACAGAGCCATAATAAACTGTGAGACAGAATCAGGCAACAAGGGGCCGGGGAGATGGCTCAGTGGAATAAGCATTTCCCTGACAAGTGCGAAGGCCTGAGTTCAAGCCCTGGTTCTGCTAAAAAAAAAAAAAAAAAATCAGGCAACAGAGGGTTGAAATTCTCAACAGAATGCCGGTCTAAGGCCAGGTGGTCCCCAGGTAGCAGCACTGATGCTGGTGTGCAGCCCACACTTTCTGCAGTGAGCCTGGATGTGTCTTCTCTGAAAGGCACAAGAATTATCTTGAGTTACAAGGCCTTCTCTAAATCAGATGAAAAGGTCTTCCCAAGTCTAAGCATATAGTGCTTTTGAAAGACGTATGAGACCTTGGAAGACACCCTCTAGATGGCCTCCTTGCTGCCCGTCCCTCCTCCCACATTGTAAAACCCATATAAACCCTCCATTCTCAAATGATGGCGTGACGCTTCTCTTGGAAACCTCTACTAGTCTCCATTGATGGTGCACCTGGGCGGAATACACTCTGGTCCTTCCTACATTGCTGGCCTGTTAGTGCACTTCTTCTATGGCCGGGATGGCTGCGCTTGTATGTGCTGTGTCCCCACAGTGGGCCGCACAGTTTGGCTGGAACCTCCTCAGAAAGGGCAGAGGGAAACACACCTTGGAAAGCTGAAAAGAGCAAAGGATAGTACCATTAAAAGGCTGGCCTGCACCTGTAATCCAGCACCAGAAGGCTGAGGTGGGAGGACTGCTGTGAGTTCAAGCTCAGCTAGGGCTACAAAGCAAGTTCAGGGCCAGCCTGAACTGCACAGTGAAATCTTGTCTTGAAAGACAAAAATGAAAAACAAAAACAAATTAGAACTTTCCACTAAAACTCTAATTAAAAATAGAATATACAGGATGACAAAAATTTAAAAATAAGGGCACAGCTTAGGGAAGCTCAGTCATGCAGGCAGTAAAAGAAGTGTACTAACAGTCAACAATATAGGAAGGACCAGAGTCTACTCTGTCCAGGTAAATCATAGAATTTTAAAACTAAAACTGATATTGAAGACAGAGGAGTAAAAATAATCCTAGGCGAAAGGAATAAAAAAAATTGAAAAATATAAACAGAACCATAATAAATTGTGAGACAGAATCAAGTAGACTAACATGGATGTAATCAAAGTAGAAGAAAGAAAAGAGAATGCAGAGTTAGTATTTGAGGAGTGTTGGACAAAATGTTTCAATTGTCAAAAAGAAAACTAAAGAAAATTCTATAAAACACACACAGGGTCAATATAAAGAAAATCTTTTCCAGGCATATCATAGTCAAATTGCAGAAAATCACTATTAGAATTTAACAAAAATTCTTAAAAACACGTGCATGGGAGTTAAGGAAAAAGGCAAATGGAATTAAGAACGGGCAGTAATACAAATTTCAAAGTGAAAATCGCATGGAGGGAATGGAGTGATGTTACAACCTGCTAAGATTTTTTTAAAACTCCATCCAGCAAAAATACCTTTCAAAAATGAAGGAGAAGTAATAAAAGCTTGTAAAATTGGTGATGATAGCACCCACACTCTGGTAAGTGGTGAAAAGATGTTCTTCACACTGGGTTAATGATGCCGGTGGAATTTGCTACTTAGGGAATAGAGTAAATACTAACCATGAGACTAAGATAAAATACCTTTTTCCTTCCTTTTTTTTTGTCTTTGTGTTACAGGGTCTCACTATGCAGTTCAGGCTGTCCTTGAGCTAGTTTTATAGCTCAGGCTGGTCTCAGCCTCACAATAATCCTTCTTGCTTCCCAAGTGCTGGGATTACAGGTATGCATCTGGGTTAAAATACTGTTTTCATAAATTCTTTAAAATGAGACTTTAAAGAAAAAGTTGAGGCTAAACTATGGGTATTTATAACAAATTAAACCATAAAATGTGTAACAATAAATATTCAAGAATGAGAGAGGTGCATATTAGTTTATAAGAAATATTATAATATTTAATTAGGCTGCAGAGCAAACTGGAGAAAATAATATAAAGAGATACAACAAAACTTTGAATAGAAGAAATAAAAAGAATACTGAAGACATTCCATTCACTTAGAACAGACAAAGAAGGAATAGGAGATATGAAACAAAAGAGATAAATAGAAAAATGCAAGATGTCAGACCCAAACCATGACGGCATCAAGTAGGAAATAAAACAGAAATATTCCCACACCACCAACTAAAAGACAAGGTAATATTTTCAGAGTAGATTTTAAAAAGGCAACTACATACTGTCTGTAAGAGATGTGCTTTAGATACAAAATTGAAAGTAGTGAGACACAAATACTGAGCCTAAGAAAAATGGTGTAACTAATATGCAAACTAGATGGTTAGATAGACAGTTTATACAGGATAAAAGATATTTCATAATGATAAAGGGTCTTTCAGTAATTAATAGAACAAGAAAATGAGCAAGGACATGGAGTTTTTGAACAATGCCATTAAACAATCTGACTGTGGTTTACAGTTAGAGATGATCTATAGATATATAACAGCATGCTAAGCTGATAGAGAATAGACATTCTTTTGTTATACATATGATATATTTGTCAAGATACACTTTATGGCCAATAAATAAGGCTCAATATATTTCAAAGGCTTGGAATGCTATGGAATATACTATCTTTGATGGAATTTGGCTAGAAATCAGAAATAAGAAGTCATCTGGTTCAATACTTGAAACTTAAGGAAACACTTTTTCCTTAAGTATTGAGAATTGAACCCAGAGTCTTCAAACTGAGCCACATTCCAACCCTGTCTTGTTTTTTATTTTGAAATAGACTCTCCCTAATTCACTAAGTTGCCTAGGCTGAACTCGATCTTGTGATCCTCCTCCCTCGGATACTCAGAAAGGAACTTATTTTTAAATAATGCTTGTTAGATCAGAGAAAAGGATTTTTGAGCTTAATATTTTCTATCTAGGTGTATCAAGATGGAAAAAAAGATAATGAGGACATTATCAGGAATGAAAAAGAGCACTTCATTACTGCAGATTCTAAAGATATTCAGAGATGTTGAGTGTGCTAATTGAGCAATTTGTGCTAATTGAGCAACACTCCTGCCAATGAGCAGGCTTCTTCGACATCGTCAGGGGTAGCTGTGGTCACAGGTGACTGTGGTCCCAGGTGCATGTGACCTCTGGTCTAAGCAGTGCCACAGAGAAGAGCTCACAGCCTGTGGGGCTGTGTCACTCCCAGCCCGTCTCACCTGGCCTCCAGCCCTGTCCTGCCTTATAGTCTTCTGGGGTGCTCCTTCATACACAGGACAGTGTTTCACTTGGCGCCTTTGTTTTGCTGTTTCCTTTCGTCTCTCTTATTTCCATTCTCATCTGTAGCTTGTATCCCAGATAGAACACCAAGAGCCTTAAGCTCTCATTTCCTGGTTCTGTCCTCCACACGCTGCACATTTCAGTATCTCTGACACTGTGAGGTCTTCCATGAACAAAGGTGCTCTACAACTCACCTGCGTGCTGTTTCTGTCTTACTGTATGGAGTTAATGTGAATCTCTCTCTCTCTCTCTCTCTCTCTCTCTCTCTGTCTCTCTGTCTCTCTCTCTGTCTCTGTCTCTCTCTCTCTCTCTCTCTCTCT
>NDGM011241460.1:780-14234 GCA_002564305.1 Octomys mimax | reverse complement strand
CAGTACAGGTTCTCCTATGTCCTGAGTCCTCACTGACCTTGAAAGGCTAGGGCCAAAATGTTGTCTTTTCAAATATTACTGTTTCCACTGCAAATTTAAAATACTGCACTTGGGTATCTTGACAGTGTGGCACTTGGCAATTTTGAGTAAGTGCCTATTTGAGTGGATTGCGTTTGTTAATAGGTCAGTACTAAAGAATGCACAAATTTGTATGGAGAACAATTCAGCAGTAAGTACCAAAATTATATACAGCATACATTTACTCCTTCACTCAGCAAATCCAGTTCCAGGAATCTATGTTAGTGTCAGTGATGAAAAGTAATGGAAAAGGTACTTGCGCTAGGCTGGTTATTACAGCACTGTTTTAAAAGTAGCTATAGTTTATATAAGATTGAACTATCCATTTAAACAAGTGGATATGGTAACACACTCCTAGAGTTCCTCCTACTCAAGATGCTGTGGAGGGAGTATCGTTGAGCATAGGACTTTGACTTTAAGAGGACAAAAGTAAAATGGTGTCTTAGTTACTTTTCTCATTGCTGAGACAAAATACCCAACACCCAAAGTTAAAAGAAGAAAGTTGCTTTCACCTCAGTTTGTACAGTTTTGAGCCCATAGTTGGCTGATTCCAAGGTAGGGTGGCATTGCAGAAGAGAGACAGTTCATGGTGGACAGTAGGGATGAAAATAGCGAAGAAACAGCAAACAATAGCATCAGCCCTCTTTCTTTTCCTCTAGTCCATGCAGGTAGCACTCACACCTGGCATGGGCCTTTTCATTGTCCACAGCTGGATCTATGTCAAGCCAATCTACAGAGTAACTGTACACTCTTGATCCCAGCATCACACAATTTATTTTTACATCATACAACTCTAGATCCAGCCAACTCTGGAAAGCTGAACTTATGATAGCAGGAAGCTTTTGGGGGACATTTAGGCACAAGCCATAACAGGTAGGAAGACCAGAACTGAAAATAGGTTTCACTAAATGTTCCTTACAGATCAAACTTTTAATTCCTAATTATAAAAATTGAAAAAATTTAAAGCAGTGACTAAATTGGAAGCCAAAGGAAATAAGCTCAGTATTATTTACTACATGAGAGAAATTATTTCACATGACTCTAGAAGACAATTATTTGTAGATTCCAAGGGAGCCCTCTCTTTCTTCCCTTCCCATCTTCTTTTCTTCTGTCTTTCACTCACACATACTATGGACAAAACCAAAAAAAATTTGAATGAATATTAAACTAATTTTGATAATTGTGTCAGTAGCAATATTGGTGCTAGTATTCTGACCTTAATTTGAGTCATTTCCTTAATGCATCATCCTTTTGATTTTTTCATTCACTTGTGTGTTTCACAAGTATTTATTTAACAAGTTCCTGGTATGTGCTGTGATAGAAATATTATCACATATGTATGTTTGTAAAAATTGAGCAAGTTAAGTAGAAACTCCTTTTATGCTAATTTTGTTATGAAAAATCAGACTTTGTATTTTCTCATTTAAAAGATATATTTTGAAGTTTTGTCCACAGAATGGCGACATGACAGACTAATGGTAACATTATACACTCTCAAATCTGATTGCATTCTGTGCTATGAAAAGGAAAGAGCCTGGACCAGTGAAAAAAATCAGGGCTTCTTGGAAGTGTGAGGCATGGTAGGGTGTGGCACGGTCACCTTGCACCAACAAGTGATATCAGAAAGGTAGTTGGCTATTAAAAGTTGTAGGGCTTAATTAGGAAATTTTTCAGGAGCTAAAATGTAAGAGGTTTCCACTGGCCAAAGATAGGGCAGTTTAAAGCAGAAGAGTGATAACTACAATAGACTGAAGCAGTAAATTATGTTCAAATTCATGAGTTCATAATAATCATAGAAGAATCTTTGTAGATTACTTTTTGGAGAATCAGCTTATAGTTCTAAAACTGATAATTAAAGTGAGAAAGCATATATTTCTTACCCCCTTTCCTATATGAACCATCCTACATAATTACTGTAGTGATGAGTGAAATTTCTTTTTAATGGAAGAATTGTAGCTAATAAATTGAGAAGAAATAAAAAAAAATAGCAAAAATCAGCTGGGCAAGTTTGTCAATAGCTACTGAAAGCACCAGGCAAACTTTGCTGTCAGAATTTCTAATGAATAGATTAGGCTGGCTATAACTAGATGCACAGACCAATATTAAAATCACAAAACAAGAAAAATGTGGAAAACAGTATATATCCAACTTCAATTTGATCAAGTTTCAGTCTCTGTATTATAGCTGTTTAAATGACTATTGAATCCTTCACATGTGATCGGTCTAAATTGAGATATAGCCTTACTGTAAAAGATACGAAAGATTTGGAACTCCAAATTATGAAAAGATGGGGAAAATGAAGAATCTCATTATGTTGCCATTAATTTTATGTTAAATCAATAATAGTTTGGGTACATTTTGTTAAATAAAATATATTAGAATTACTTTCATCAGTTTTTTTTCCTTTTTTGTTGATTTTCTATTAGGTTTCCTTGTAGCTTTTAGTTATAATTAGTTACAAAAGTGGTTGTTTAGATCTTTAGTTTGGGAATTGGTATAAAAAGCAGTAAATGAACAGCTTGGTAACCCTTAAAGATTCAGAACTTGAAAGTTGATAATACTCACTGCCCACTAAATACCTGTTGTTATGCACAAAATAATTTCTGCAGTAAATATGTGCATCCCTTCCTGTGCTAGGTGCTGTGATGCCATTAAGGGCTTTGTCCCACTGCAGTTGCCATCTGCATAGAACCTCCATTCTGGGTTTCCTAGCACTATCAGTCTATGCAGAGGCAGAGGGAGCCCAGGCACACTATACCCACATGTGTTAGTGAAATAGTCACTATGGGACGGGCCAGATAGCTCAATGGATTAAAGTGCTTGCTTAGGCAGATGCAGGTACCAGGGTACCATCCCTGTACCAGGGTACATCCCAGGCTGTGCTGAGATGGCCATTGAAACTGGGTGTGGTAGCATGAGCTGTAATTCCAGTGCTTGGGAAGCAGCACTGAAAACTGAAGGAGGAATCTGATCTGTGCAGTGAGACCCTGTAGACTCTGTACTAAATACATTTTTTAAAAAAGAAAGAAAAGACCCGGCAAGCGTAAGGGCCTGAGTTCAATCCCCGGTTCCGCAAAAGAAAAAAAAAAAAAAAGAAAGAAAGAAAGATGAAAAGAAAGAAAGAAATATGTAGTCACTGGATCTGTTAGATATTTTCTTAGTTATTGAGCTTGTAGTAAAAGCACATACTTAAACATGTGCTGTATCGTGCAACAATTAGCACATAATTTTCAGTTTCAGTGAACTGTTACCATAAAATTTAAGAGGAGTTTAATTGACAGTAATAAGGATTGCTTGTTAATAGGCCATAGATAATTAAGGAATTATTTGCATTCTTTCCCCACAAATTTTCTTAGTATTCTTCTGAACGTCACTTAATTCATAACTTTATCTCGTGAGGATTAGTTAATCCCATTTAGTCACAGTAATAATAGACAATGATGTTTTCTCCTTATGAGTTCTTTTCTGGAGTTCCAGTGATTCTTATGGAAGGATTATAGCATTGATTACTTTTATTTATTGTAAGTAGAAGTAAAGTATTTTTCTTAGTCTTTTAGTCTAACAGTGTAGAGCATCATGGTGAATAGAACTGACATTCATGGCAATTAAGTTTAGTTTTATTAATGTAAATTATATTCAGAATTTTAGCATAAATTTCCATTCAAATAACAGTTTATTATCTAACTAGAAACTTTATAGAAAATTTCTGCCATGAATGGGTCTGTACAATTTATACATCGTACTTTTGTCTTTTCACTGACTATTGTGATATTTAAAAATCAGAGTGTGTTTAAAATGTTTTTTTAAGTTCTAGTTTCAGATTCCTTATTATATTTGTAGCTATGACATAGGTTGTAGTACTTTTATTGCTTTGCATATAATCAAAGATTCATCAAAATAATAGTTGTTTAGTGTATTTTTTAGACCTTTCAAAATTGCTTAGGCATATTAAAAAATGTTTTCTAAGTTATTGAGTGGCATATTATATTTTGTTTGGGGCCTTTCACTAGTCATTCTAGAGCAAAGGATTTCAAATCTGGAATCATTAGCTTTATACATACCCTGGATATAATTAATCTCATTAGAGCTTGCTCAGTGAAAACAACATATATTCTGAAGAATGGTTTTGAGTATAAAATGATATAGCACATGGGAAGCACTCCACATGAAGTCTGGGGAGCCATAAATATTCAGAGCAAGCGTTAATACTGTTTTATTTATTTATTTGTTTATTTATTTCTGTGGAACCAGGGATTGAACTCAGGCCTTGCGCTTGCCAGGGAAGCACTTATTCCACTGGGCCATCTCCCTGGCCCAATACTGTTGTATTTAAACACTGCTGTCTGTGCATGTACTCTCTCATATTGTTATTTTTTGTTCACTTAAAGTGCCATGTACGTACATATTTATAAACATTTAGAATGATGGTTCATTTTGGAACAATCATGTAATAACTTAAAAACATTTATCAAGTTTTGGCTAATCTGCAGTTTTTGTAATTTCTAAGTCTCTGTATTTTGTATTTATTAGATTTGGATAACTCATAGACTTGTTGAGAAAACATTTTAATATATATATATGTGCTGAATATTAATATTTAGTATTATAGCATAGACTTTTTTAGGAAGGCAAGCCATACTTATATATTATTTACGTGTATGTGTGTGTGTGTGTGTGTGTAAATATCTCAAAACAAGTAATGCAGACTCAGATGTGGCATAAAAGTGGTACAGAATGTTGCCTTTGAAATTCAGGAAAGGTAAGGCTATTACCTATAGCTGAGAATTTGTATTTCAGCATAGAATTTAAAATAAGAGAAAAAAATGGATATTGTTGTCATACAGTGGAAAAACATTTTCAACAAAGTGAATGAAGATACTTCGGAAAGCACATATGTACAGGATGGAAGAGCACATACAAAGGGCCTTCAGTGCTTCTTTTTGTTTGGAATGAGTGCTGTGGAAAACTGATTAGTGGGACATTGATCAGAAGGATTTGGTCTTGATTGTCAGAAATTGTGAGTACAGCTCAAGATTGATAGCTATACTTATGGGATATAGCTCAGTGGAATAAGTGCTGCCTGGCAAGCCTAAGGTCCTGAGTTTGATCCCTGGTACCACATAAAACCAAAACCAAAACCAAAAACAAAGTCATAAGTATAGGTTTCAAGACATTTGACCTTACTTTGTCAACCATTTTTGTATTGTTCAACCAGCAAGTGTGTTTCAGTGAGGTGACCTTACCATCTATAAATGGGCAAGTGCTGGAAGAGTACAGAGAAGGCATAGGCAGGATATTTCAGTGTTCAGGAGAGCAGAAGTACCTGAACTTGTACAGCTGTAGAGGAGTAAATGGTTTCATGAAGAAGTGGCAAAGGCTGTAAAAGCAGTAGAGACACGATCATCTAAGAAAAAGACCTTAGATTAGGTAATGAAGAAGATACTAGTATTTTTAGAATTATTTCGGTAGTGTGGAGAAGGTGGATGTCAGATTATAATAAGATTTACACAATAAGCAAATGGATAATAAATAGAGGAAAGAGAAAAGATTTCTTTGAAGAAACTGATGATGTGATAGAAAACAGATTGTCATACTTCAAACTGTAGTGTGATGATTTCTTTCAGTAGTCCTCATTAAAGGAAAAAGAAAAAACCCACAGGCCCTGTATCCTGAACCCTTTTAATTTTTTGACACTGTCCTTAAACTTACTATTTCTGACACTTTCTAAAATGCTAAGAAACTTGTTCTTCAGAACCCATGAAAATGCTCTCATGAGAAAGAGTCCTGGGCAAGCCTGAGCGAGCAGCGAGAGGTTCTCAGTCAGGCAAGGTGCACTCTCCTCTCTCGCACGCAGGTCACTGAGCCTACGTGGACTAGTTTTGATTGGCAGAGTGCAAAAAAGCTTTCAGGTGTCCGTTGTTGAGCTGTGCTGTAGTGTCAGGACAGTCACTACAAGGAGACATCTCCCCTGCCACAGACAGTCGTGTCCTCCTGAGAGTGACTCCTGAGTCTTCTTTCGCTCCTTCTCTCAGGTTTCTCTAGAGGTCTGAACTCCATTCACTGAGTGGAGTTTTCTGCAATGGATTTTCCTAGGGAAAACAGTGAATTTCTTTTCTTTTGAAAGTGTGTATAACATTTTCATTTCTTGGGGATCAGTGTTTCATACCAAAATTAATTGCAAATTTTTATTAATGTGATCTGCAGTAAGATTTTACATATTTCATATTTGAAAACATCTTTTTGACTGGGTTGGGGAGATGGTTCAGTAGAATAAGTGCTTGTCTGGCAAGCACAAGGTCCTGAGTTCAGTCCCTGGTTCTACCAAAAAAGAAAGAAAGAAAGAAAAGAGCTTTTTATACACAAAAATATTGTCAAAACTAGTAATTCATGGGGATATGATTTAGCATATTTAGTTCTTGGAAGACATATAGTTCTACTTGACATTTCTCTTGATTTTTACCTTTTAAGAAAATTACTGCATTGTAGATTACTTTCAATTAAAGATTCTATGGAAAATTAATTGTATAGTACAAAGAGATGAAAATTTGCTTTTCTGCTAGTGTCTGAAAAGTACTTGTGGGGTTGGACTTTACTTTAGAAAATGTATCACTTACAACATTTTAATTTTTTATTCTTTAAAGAGACTACAAAAAATCATTAGAAATGATACAGGGTCTTGTTTTTGTTTGTGTGTGTGTGTGTGTGTGTGTGTGTGTGTTTTTTGTATTTAGTACAGAGTCTACAGGTTCTCACTACGCAGATCCCATTTGTAGTGATTCTCCTATTTTCAGCCTCCCAACTGCTGGGATTGCAGGTATGCACCACCATGCCCAGTCTCAGTCACTGTCTCAGTGTTCCCTGGCACAGGACCCTGGGGATTGAACCACGGCCACTGCGCTCTACCTAAACAAGTGCGTTAGTCCACTGAGCTATCTAAATGACCCTAGAAATCATACAGATTTTAACTAAACAAAATAAAAAGAATTTGGCAGTGGTTGTATTGGATAATACTGTCTTCAAATTAGTTGTTTAGTTTATCTGATATAAGCATGCAGAATTAGTTAAAAAAAAAAAAAGTTAAAAGAAATTAAAGAGGAGGGGCAAGGGAGATGGTTCAGTAGAATAAGCACTTCCCTGGCAAGTGTAAGGGCTTGAGTTCAATTCCTGATTCTGCCAAAAACAAAACAAACACATAAAAGAGATTAAAAAGGAGAAGAAAAAAATTGAAGCATTAACTGTTTTTTTTAGTAGACCAGTTGCAATCAGCAGTACAATTATCCAACATACTTGATGTATGTGCATAAATTTATTTTTCCCCTTTTTTTCTTTTTTTTGTTCTTTTCCTCATCTCAGTTTTTCCTCCCTTTTGAACAGATTCCTTCTATTCTACCTTTCATATTTTGTGTATTCTTTGAGGTTCTTATACTAGCAAGACAATATGATGTTTGCACATGGGGGTCTGATTTATTTTACTTATGAGTATGGTCTCTAGTTGCATCCATTTGCCTATAAGGAACCTCAAGTTTATCTTTTTTCATAGTTGAATAATATTTCATTGTATAAAATTGCCACATCTGTTTTATGCATTCCACAGTTGATGGGAATTTGGGATTTTTCCAAGATCTGGCTATAAACATGGGTGCATATATATTTCTGTGGTATGATGTTTTCAGTTCTTGTGGAAATATACCCAGTAGGGGGATAGCTGAGTCAAATAGGACCTCTAATCCTAGTTTTTTGAGGGATCTTGACACTGATTTCCATAGTGGTTGTACCAGTCTACACTCCTTCTAACAGTGGAGAAGGGTTTGTTTTTCCCCACAACCCCTCCTGCATTTGTTATTGGTTGACTTCTTGATGATAGCCATTCTTTGTGGAGTGAGATGGAATCTCAGTGTTATTTTAATTTGTATTTCTAAAGTGACCAGTGATGTTGAACATGTTTTCATACATTTCCACTTCTATTTCTTCATCTGCAAAGTGCATTTTCATCTCAGATGTCCATTTTTGGTTTGGGAGTTTGAATTTTGGGGCCTGATTTTTTTTTTTTTTTAATTCTTTATATGTTCTAGATAGAAGGCCTTTGTCTGGCAGGGACTTGGCTATAATTTTTCCAAATTTATGGGTTTTCTTTTTACTCTAATGGTGTTTTTTCTTGACTTGCAGAAACTTTTCAAAAAGATGAGATCCTAGTTATTGATTCTTTGAAATATTTACAGCACAGTTTGGTTTTTGTTCATGAACTCTCTAACCCTCTGTCTTTAAGATTTCTATCTGCTTTCTCCTCCAGAAGATTTAGTGTTTATGTTTTAATATTTAATTTTTCTATCCATTTTGACTGTAGTTTTGTGCATTGTGATAGATATGGGTCTAATTTTAGTTTTTGGCATATGGAATGCCAGTTTTTCTAGTACCACTTATTAAAGAGGCTATCATTCTTCCAGTGAACATGTTTCGCCCCTTTGTCAAAGATAAGGTGGGTGTGTTTGTAGTTGTGTCTGCATCTTCTGATTTGTTACATTGATCCTCAGGTCTGTTTCTTTGCCAGTACCGTGTTGTTTTATCACAGTAGCTTTGTAGTATAATTTCAAGTGAGAGACTGTGATGCCGCTTGCCTTTCTTTTGTTGTCCAGGATTGCTTTTGCTATTCTAGGTCTCTTCTGATTCCAGATAAATTTTAGGGATGTTTTCTTTAGATTTGTGACACACACTAATGATATTTTAATTGGGCTTGCATTGAATCTGTATAACAATTTTAGGAATATGGCCATTTTTGAAGCATTGGTTCTTCATAATCCAGGAGCAAGGAATATCTTTCCATTTTATAAAGTCCTCTTTGATCACTTTGTTTTGCACGGCATCAAACTAGGTTGGATTCTCTTTCAGGGTGTGAAGTTCTTCGCTTCAAACTCTTCTTGATTTGATGGTTTGTGTTGAGAAATCTGTAGTGATTTTGATGGGCTTTCCATTATAGGAGATAGTGGTTATTTTTTGTTATAGCTTTTAATATTCTGCTCTTTTGCTGACTTTTTAAAAATTGATTATGTGTCTAGGTATAGATTTATTTTCATTATGGCTAATTGGAGTTCAGTATGCCTCACTTAAATGTATGTCAAATTTTGTTCTCCATGCTTGGGAAATTTTCTGCTACTACTTCTATAAATAGTCTTTTTGTGTCATTTGTGTTGACTCTTGCTCTTTTGTTGACACCTACTAGTCTTATATTGTTTTCCCTTGCATCATATTGCAACTGTTGGATTGGTAGTCCTGCTTTCTTGTTATTTTTTAAGAGAACTTTCCTTTTGCATTCACTAGCTGTAATGCTGTCTTCAATGTCTGAATGTCTTTCTTCAGTTTCATCAAAGTGGTTTTGCCAGCTTTCAATGGAGTTCTTAATTTCCTGAATATCTGTTTAAATCTGTTTCATGCATTCTGACTCGTTCTAGTATTGTTCATTCAATGTCTCCATTATTTTTCTATTCCTGTTTAAGTCTTTATCTTCTTTAGATTGCAAACCAATTCTTTCATGATTGTTGTCTTTTTTTTTTTTTATCTGAGAGAAAATTTCTGATCTGATTTCTTCTGTAGCCTTACTCCATTTGTTGCTATTGCTTTAGAAATTTCAGGTATGTGATGTCCAAGTTCTTGTATGATCTTGTCTCCTGGACTTGTTCTAGGGGTCTTGAGGTTTGAGATTGCCTTTTCCTCCTTCATTTTGACATTTTTTTAAAGCTGCATCACCAGGACTCAGCACCCATGATAGGAGGGCGTAGTACAGATCAGCAGTGCTCCCATGATAGTGGGAGGGTAATCTCATCACAGCTGCTGCTCTGTAGAACTCGGTATGGCTTCAGTTATGGTGAGGAGGAGGCAACCTGCAGCTCAGGAAGGCTCTGATGATGATGGGGGCCAGCCGAAGCTGTGCAAGGCTCTTGCGGTGGGGTTGGAGGGCAGGATAGTGCTCACCAGTGCTCCCTTGCCTGGTGGTAGAGATGGCAGCACCTCAGCAGAGCTCTAGTGAAGTGGAGGGGGCACTCACTAGGTTCCCATAGCTTTCTAGGGTCTGCCTGCCTTCTGCAATCAACGGTTTTATAGTAATCTGTGGTCTTGGTTTTTGTTTTGTCTTTTAATAGCATAAAAAATAGATAAATTAGCTTGATGCTACTTTTGATTCAAACAATTTTGTTGTGAAAATGATTTTACTAGAATTAAGTTTACTTCAATATAATGTATTACCTAGATATAAGCCAACTTGTAAAATCATTTAGTGTTGATAACTCAGTATATTTCTTCTTGTCCAGAAGAAATCTCTGACTTAAGGTTAAAAAAATCACAATAAATGTTTACCACCCTTCTTTTGTTTTCTTTTCTTTCTTGTTCTCTTTGAGACAGGGTATGTAGTTCAGGCTGGCCTTAAGCTAACTTTATAGCCCAGGCTCATGTTAAACTCACAACAGTCCTTCTACCTCAGCCTTCCAAGTGCTGGGATTATAGGCATGCACCAGCATACTTGGTTTACCGTGATTAATATTTTAAATGCTTTACAGTAGAAGAAGTTAGTGTCGTTGCCTTGTAGTTTTGGTAAAATCCACGAAAATGATGATGGTTAAGTCTATCAGTGTGAACTGTGTCACAATGGCCCACCAAGTTCTGTAACATAGTAGATTCACAACAGATGTTTTACAGAGTTATTGCTGATGAATAATATAGTGCATATCCATAGACTTCAAATATTTTATATTTCCATTAGCTTTGTAAATTCCCCAACTTAGCTTTTTCCAGTTCTACACATATTTGTACCAGTATCATTTGTGACAAACCATCTTTGCAGATTCCACTTTTGCTGCTTCTAAATCCTCGCTTTTTTAAACTCTGAAATCTCCTTATTGTTGTCCCATGTAGACTATTCACAGAGTCTGGCTCTTCAGTCACATACATTACTGTCATTATTGACTTCTTGAAACAGCAGCAAACAGCAGCATAGCTAACATCTGCTGATTTATCAGAAACCAGAGAGGAATATTTGAAAACATTTTCCTTTTTTTTATTTGCCTGTTCATATTGCTCCCAGTGTCATCAACTCTTTGAGTAACTGTTCTCCCTGGAAGGCAGTAATTTTCTTATATAATCCCAACACAAACTTATTTTTTGCTGCCAAGTCAAACTCCATTTAATCAACTAACTATTTATGAGCAGCTTTTCTCCAGTGGCTAACAAATGAGCCATTTTCTTGCAATAGTTTTCACTCAGAAACTGATAAGTTTGGAGCCTCATTACCAATTTTATTTTTCTGAAATTTTGTTGTGATGAGATAATTAGTTAATTCTGATTTTTTGACTTACTGTTCAGTGGTTTGGCAATATTACAAAGAGTTCTCTGTTTGGTAATGATGTACATTGTATTCTTTTATCACAGACATAGTGCCTTTGCATAAGAAACAAAATCATTTGGGAGAAGCTGGAGTTCAGTGGATGAGAGTGTACTTAGTTCCTTTTTCAACACTCAAAAAAGAAAAAAAACTTTACTGTTTAATTTAGAATAATATTATGCACACTGCACTGTGTCTTTCAAAGTAACATATTCAAAGTCCTCTTTTCTTGTTTTGGGTACATAGTGGTAAAGACAAAATCAAAAGTGATATGGCAGTATGTATGACACTGGAAAACCATGGACCTGTAGTGTGTTAAGCATCTTTATGGAGTGTGGACTGCTAGTATAATACAAATGTGGCTGTAGACAGTGCAGAAGACAATGAATAGGGGTGTTTCAGTGAAATTTTATGCTCAAATCTTAAAGTGTTACATCATTTTCATTGTGAGTGCCCTCAGTGCTACTTTAATCCATTTTCCTTGCAATATCCCAGATTTCAGTAAATTGCACGTTTTCATATATACAGTGCTGTTGATGATCTGATCTTAGATACCTCTGACTGTACTGGGCTGTTTGCTAGCAGATGAGTACACGTAACATGCTCCTACCTTCCAGCTTTTTAACACGTTCTTCATACTTGCAACTTTTTTAGCTGAATATCAATATACTCAACATGTCCTGTTCTTACTCTTATGTGTCACCTTTTCCCTCTCTGTTTATCCAGCCTTTCCAGCTCTGCCCTTTAGTATCACTGATGAATTTCTATCACTCTGTTTTAGCCTGCATTGACACAGTACCAGTATTTTTCTTTGGAATAGTTTTATATAATTTTATTAAACATTGTTTCCGTTAGTTATCCCTTAGTCTGTTTCATTTACTGGTGTATTCTCAGTATTTGATGTATGGTACGCAACTCATATTTGTGGGATGAATAAAAGAACTCTCTAGGGATCTCTATTTTTGTGAAATGAAATGCTTGTTCAGAGAAGATCTTTTTTCTCTTCATTCATATACATCTCATTCCAGATGGACCAAATTTGGGTCCAGATTTGATAGCTTTTTGAGGCGCATGAAAGGGATGATGGTTGAACTGTCTGATCTTTAACTTTCTCTTTTAAGAGATTCCACAAATTCTGTGGACTCAATGATAAATACAGATTCTGTATAAATCACAGGTATATTTGTTTGAAAATATGTTGTACAATATAAAGTTGCATTCCAATTGTTATAGAAGCACGACATTTATTTGTACATGCTTTATAATCTGCACATCCCATAACAATAACTATTCTGTGTTATTTGTAACTATAATGAATAGTGAAGTTTGGCAGCATAAAACATCTGTCTCAAGTTTAATGCCAGTAACTTGTTGTCTTATGACTGTGAGTTTCTGTATTAATTAAATTCAAAATATTAATTTTTATGAAATCCTAGTATCTTTTTTAATTTAACTGAAATATTTTTTCTTTAGTGTTACTGTATTTTATGCAGATTACAGTAACAGTTGATTTTTTTATTTTATGTTTTACTGTATTTTGCTATGCTTTGTAGAACACTTAATCTAGTTACACTCTTTTATTTTTTATTTATTTTTATTTTTTGGTGGAACCGGGGATTGAACTCAGGCCCTTGCGCTTGCCAGAGAAGCACTTATTCTCCCCAGCCCTTAGTTACACTCTTTTATATGAGGTTTGTTTAACTTAGAAAATAAAATACATATTTGAAATGCAATGTTACTTTATTGAAAAGCACATTACCACTTTCTTTTTTTTTCTTCTTCTTCTTTTTTTTTTTTTTTTTTTGCGGAACCGGGGATTGAACTCAGCTCCTTGCACTTGTCAGGGAAGTGCTTATTCCACTGAGCCATCTCCCCGGCCCCACCACTTTCTTTTCTTTCATAAAGTTCTTTAAAAATTTAAAAAACTCATCTTTTTCTACCATTCTTTTGTGTGTGTGTGTGTGTGTGTGTGTGTGGCCAGCTCAGCCCACCAGCGGGCGGGGCTGGC
>NDGM011241459.1:15041-26684 GCA_002564305.1 Octomys mimax | reverse complement strand
GGGAGAGAAAGAGGTACAAATGTGTAAGTAGTGTACCACTTCTGTGCCATTTCTTGCTGCTCTAATACCACAACCATTTACTGAGGAATGGTGACAGCCTAGTAAAGGTCAAAGAGACCAAATCAATGAGGACAAGTACATGTACCAATGTGGTATTCATTTCCCATGAAAATTCCAGAAGATATAACAGGAAGTGGACACGAAACAGCAAATATGACAAAAGTGTGGAAAGCTAAAAGAAAAAAGGTCTTCCTTTTAATACTTGTGCTATGAGACACGAGACAATCAGGCTGCAGAGATACTAGCTGTCATTCACACTTTGTAGCTCACATGCTGGAAGCACTGGCCTTTCTGTGGTATCCTACAGTTATCAGCAGGTTGTAATTGAGCTAGTATTGATAGTTTTTCAAGAAATCCTTGATAGTCTCAGGAGTGCCACTAAACAACAGAACATTCCTGGAGGTGAACAAATCATTTTGCATACTTCTCACTCATTATTTGCCAAAATCTGAGATTAAACTAAGACTATCAAAATTTCTATCACATCTAGGGGCAAGCAGTAAACAGAACAAAACCCAGGAGCTGGAAAGGACCTTATGTAAGTGCTACTTCAAGATTTTTCTCATCTGGGCCTATCAGAAGCCCCTAAACAGCTACAAAGGTACCTTCTGAATCAAAAAGACTAAGTAGCCTAACACTTTGCCCTGAAATTGGAATTTGAAAGCAGGAGCTTCCCTCCAGAAGCCAGAATGTACACCTTCAAACTGGGGCAATGTCACAGTGAAGAGACTGAACAAATATGGTGACCACACCAAGTATGGACCATAGACACGTTAGTATTTCCTGTATGAGATGACACTCTCCCATTTTGATGGATACGAGAGGCAATCTAACCATAATCTTCTGATTCTAAAAATACAGTCACAAGTAAATGCAAAGGAACTGAAATTATCCCATTAACATTATCAGGCTATAGTGCAATGAAACTGGAAATCACTGGCAAAAGAAATCCCGAGAACTTCATAAACACATGAAAATTAAATAGCACCTTCCTGAATAACCAATGGGCTACAGATGAAATTAAAGAAATTAGTTTCTCCAATTGAATGGTAACAACAATACAGCATACATGAACTTACAGGACACAATGAAAGAAGTCCTAAGAGAGAAATTTATAGCAGTGAATATTAATATAAGGAACATAGAACAAAGGCAAATAAACAACTTAATGGTAAACTTCAAACTTCTAGAAAAAGGAGAGCAGGTTAAGCCAAACCTTGTATGAGAGAGAAAATTATAAAGATCAGAGCAGAAATTAATGCACTGGAGAACTGAAAAAACAACACAAAGAATCAATGAACCAAAGAGTTGGTTCTTTGAAAAATTACATTATCCAACGTTATCAAAAAAGGAAAAAGAGACTCAAGTCCATATAATTAGGAATGGAAAGTATGAAATCAAAATGGACCCTGAAGAAATCTTAAAGATCATAACTTGTATTCTAGGAAGATGGAAAATATAGAAGAAATGGAGAGATTCTTAGATACATATGAATTATCAAAACTGAATTAAGATGTAAGTCTTAAAAATCTAGTATCAAAGAAATCAAAGTTGTGGGCTGGCCAAATAGCTCAGCGGGGGGTTTGATCCCCAGGCCTGCCATGCCGGCCCGCCCCCGGGGCATGCGGAGACTGCAATTGAGAGTGGGCCTGGTGGTGCATGCCTGTAATCCCAGCACCTGGGAGGCTGTAAACAGGAGAATCACTATAGAGTCCAATCTAGCTGTGAGACATTCAACACTGTGTGGACCTTCCCTAGAATACACTAAGAAAACCAACCAAACAAACAAACTCAAGCCAAAAAACAAAAGAAATCAAAGATGTACTTAAAAACCTACCAAAAACAACAAAAAGCCCAGGCCCCAACAGATTCACTGTTGAACTTTACAAGAAATTTAGAAAGCCCTAATACCACTATGTCTCAAAATCTTTAATGAAATTGAAAGGGGAGCAATACTCCCAAATTCATTTTTAGAAGCAAGCATTACCCTAATGCCAAAACTAGAGAAAGACCCAACTAAGAATCACAGGCCAATCTGCCTAGTGAATATATGCAACGAACTTCACTACAATACCCTACAATACCGGCAAACAGAATGCATCACATCATCAAGAGGGTCATACACCATGATCAAGTGGGATGCAGGAAAATTGCAGCATAGGTAAATCAATGTATGTAATACAACATTTTTACAGACCCAAAGATAAAACTCCTATGATGATCTCAATAGATGCAGAAAAAGCTGTTGACAAAATCTAGCACCTATTCATGATAAAAACCCTACAGATAATTGGAATAGATGGCCTTTATCTATATCTCATAAAAGCCATCTACGACAAACCAGCAACCAACAGCACACTAAATGAACAAAAATTGAAAGTTATCTTTCTAAAATCAGGAACAAGACAAGGGTGTCCACTGTCTCCACTCTTGTTCAGCATAGTCCTGGAAACTTTAGCCAGAGCAGTTACACAGAGAAAGAAATAAGGGAGTGATGATAGGAAAGTAAGAAGTTCAATTATCATTTGCAGATGACATGATACTTTACATAGAATATCCCAAAAACTTCATCAAATGCTCAAAAATTGATAGCATTCCTGCACAAAAATAACAAACTCACTTAGAGAAATTAGGGAAACATCTTTCATGATAGCATCCAAAAAATTTAGATACCTAGAAATCAACTTAATGAAGAATCCAAAATAATTCTACATTAAAAGCTATAGTACACTAAAAAAAGATTGAAAATGGTATCAGAAAATGGAAAGATATCCCTTGCTGTTGGGTGGAAGAATCAATACAGTGAAAATGGTCATATTTCCAAAATTCCTATACCATTTTGATGCAATTCCCATCAAAACTCCACTAGCACATCTCACTGAATTAGAGAAAATACTAAAATTCATTTGGAACTAGAAGAGACCTAAACTAGCAGAGGCAATTCTGGGCAATAATGGAAAGGCAGTGAACATCATAATCCCTGACTTGAAACTATACTACAAAGCTACCATGATAAAAACAGCATGGTACTGGCAAAAAACAGACCTGAATATCAATTGAACAGATTAGAAGATGCTGACACAACTCCAGACATGCTCAACCACCTTATCTTTGACAAAGGTACCAAACACAGACACTGAAAGAAAACTGTTTCAATAAATGGTGCTGGGAAAACTGGCTCTGCACATGCTGAGGATTAAAATTGGACCCATATCTTTCACCATGCACTAAATTCTAAATGGATCACAGATCTAAATATTACGAAAGAAACATTACATCTGGTGGAAGAGAGAATAGGTAAAACTCTTAAAGACACTGGTACAGGCAAAGACTGAATAAAACTCAGATCCCACAGGGAACTATCATGAAGAATCAACAACTAAAATCTTATTAAAAAGCTTCTGTGAAGCCTGAGAAATGATCAAGCGTAAAGAGACAACCTACAATGTGGGAAAAATGTTTTGAGAGCTGTTCCTCAGACAAAGGAATACTACTGAGAACATGTAAAGAACTAAAAATAAGATCTCTCAAATTTAAAGACCCAACCCAAAAATGGGCTCTGAGATGAAAAAATAGAAATAACAAATAAATATATGAAAAACTGTTCAACATCACTGGTTATTCAAGAAAAGCAAATTAAAACAACACAGATTTCATCTTGCCCTGGAAAGAATGGCTATTACCAAGAAATCATCCAATAACAAATGTTGGAGGGGCAGTGGGGAAAAAGGAACCTTTCTCTATTGTTGGTGAGAGTGCAGACTGGTGCAATATCAGTGGAAATCAGTATGGAGATTTCTTAAAAAATTAGGATTGGAGTTCCCATTTGACGCAGCTATTCTGGGTATCTTCCCAGAAGAATCAAAAACATCATACCACAGTGATATATGTGCACCTATGTCTACAGCAGCACATTTGTAGTATCTAATCTTGGAAATAACCCATGTGCCCATTAACTGAGGAGTGGATAAAAAGATGTGGACTTTTAATACAATGGAGTACTGCTTAGCCATAAAGAAAGATAAACTGGATACTTTTATAGGTAAATAGATATAACTCGAGGCCATACTTATAAATGAAATGTACCAGACACATACGTGTAAACATCCTCTGTCCTCCTAGTGTAAAAAACTGAAAGAGTAAGTAAGGTCCAAAACGTACAACAGATATTATAAAATGAGAAGAAACTTCAAAAGGAAAGAGAAACTGGGCTGGGGCAAGGAAGGGAAAAGCAAAAAAGCCCCATATATCTATATATGTAAAAGATAGATACACTATTACTTTCTCTTAGTTTATTGAAAAGAAAGGTTTGTATTAATATTGTTTGGACAATTAAATGCTGATATACTCTGAGTAACTAATTTAAAAATAGCAATACACAACATATTAACCATTGTTACCTTCCTATTATCTTTGGAAATTCTCTCTCTCTCTCTCCCTCCCTCCCTCCTTCCTTCTCTCTCTCTATATATATACGAAACAGGCCAGTATGTCAACAAATTCAATATAGCAATTAAGAGACACTTCCTATACTTATTGCACCTTTAAATTTGAAATGATTTGAAAATAAAAAGAGGAATTATTGTGGTTAAAAAAGCCTTCAGATGCTTAGGAGTTGAATCTTCTGGGACATTTAATCATGCAACTCTGTAACAGCCCTGGAAATCTCGGCAGGCCTCTCCTTGGAGGACAGGCTCTTGTTAGCCCATATTCTTAACATTCACACCAGTTCTATGCATTCTTTTATGCTATGCAAAGCAAGTTGACTTAACCCTTTTATCCCCAACTTAGCAAAGAGGGTTCCGTGGTGGTCAGCATATCTTCTGTCCCTCTAACCTGCTCTCTCTAAGCTATCTACTTATGTATCACCAGGACTAGGCAAGTTGCTTAGCCTTTTATTAGTAAAGCAGCTGAATAATTTATAAGGGCTGCATAGGGCCCATTAGAAGTGCCAGAACAGTAATAACTGGTTTAGGACTTTGCTTACTCAGGGCTAAAGTTTAATTTGTCCACAAATGCCCCAGCTCATAAACCCATCCTGCAGGTCTAACCTGCTCTCTGCTCTACAATCACAGGGCCTACCATGCTCTCCTCTTTGATGTGTTCCTGATGGTGTCATCTCGGAGGCCAACAAGCAAATCTAAACTCAAGATGACTGAAGAGTCATACCCCACTGCTACATTTNCTAAATAAGGCTACTAACCCCTTTTCCTCCTTGAAATGGGGTGAAGAAGGGGTTTCTCTATGTTGCTCCGATTGGCCTAACCTCACAATTCTGCCTCAGCCTTAGTAGCTGGGCTTACCACCACATGCTGAAACTATTCCCTTCTTAAACTTTTGATCAGACTGAAGGAAAGGCACTGGTGGCTGGTTCATAGCCCACCAGAGCAGAGGCAGATTCAGAGAAGACAGAAAAGCCCTTCTGTTACCTGCAGTAAAAGGTGAGACTGTATAACAGTGTCTCACTACCAGTATGGGTACTGCATTCGAACTGAGGGCACATATGGCAGGATTAAGAAAATGTGGTGTGCTATTTATCTATCAAGCCAATAAACTTTTCTGAGGCTGAGTTTTTGCATTTGTGAAACAGAAACTACAGTGTTACTCTCCTGATAGAGCTAAGGCTAGGACCAAGACTGTAGCATACTGTAAATACTCACTAAATAAAAGCTATTATTATTAGAAATTTAGATCATGAATAAACCTTAGTGAAATCTAACCTAAGCCTTTAGTCTTATGAAAACTAGCAAGGGCCAGAGAGCTATGTGACTTGTTCAAGCCAGTGTTCATGAGAGATTTCCAGTCTGGGCTCTGTACTTTTTGGGGTACTAAGACCCTTTCTCTAAGACAGCAGGGAGGTGATTGTTTTTTGAATTTTAAAAATAATCAAAATGTTACCTCAGAAACATCGTGCGCACCCATTCATGTATAGCCAGGCACTATTTAGCGTATTCAGTATTGGTAAGTTAAACGGTCCTGGCCCTCGCACATCTCATGCTGGCAATGGAAAGAGTGAGAAGGCAGGCAGGGATGGGAGGGCTGGAGTCAGGACACTGGTACCCCTTCACAGAGATTCTCTGCCGATTCTTCAGCTATCACTGGGAAGATGGTATTGTAACCCTGGTTTCAGCATATGAATACATAAATATTCATGAGTATATGATAAGTCATAGGAAGTGGCATTGCCCTCCAAAAATTTTCACTCTTCAGCAATCATATCAGAAATAAACACACTACCCATAATGACTTTATGAGAACAGACCCTTGCAGCCTCTGGTCTCATGTACCTCGCTATTCTGGTGCAGATGGGTGAGTAAAGGGAAAAGGGCACCTGACTAATTGAAGCAGTTTATTTCACTCTCTTCCAGGTGAAGTTCACTTCTCTACCCTCTCAAGGTTGGATTCTGCACCCTTGGCATTTGTGCTATGTGCCATGAAATTTTTGCCCCAAGAACCAGTTCAGGGATCAAAGAACTGTTCTGAATGTCTCAGTTTGGGCCAGTTGAGGGAGGGAATGGTGGCAGAAGCAGGCCACTCACCCTGCCATGCAGCCGCCCTCCTCTACAACGGGGCCATTGAACAGGCGCCACAATAGAGGGCTGAGGATAAAAGGCCGAAGGAAAGCATAGAGTCCCCTTGCACAGACTCGGTCATTCATCGCCAGGCAAATGCCAATATCTGGGAACAGCAATCTCAATTTCTGCAAATCCTCCAACCTGCAACAGCTGCTAGTGACTCTGGTGGGCGGCTTTGCTGCTTACGCGAGTTTGCAATACTGAGCCCTGGCCCTGTGCCAAGGAGACATTACTTAGGTTAGAGACACGCTGGCTGCAGAGAGCAGCAACAATGGACTTCACAGCTTATAAAGCAGCTTACAAAGGGCTCCCGTGTATTTCAAAAAGCACTTCAGATAGCTGGTGAGAGAAGCTATCTGCACAAACGCATTCAAGCAGTTTATTCCTAACCCACTTAATTCAAGGTTTCTGTCAAGCCAGGACATAGTGGAAGTAGGTGCAGAGGACAGCGAGGGGGCTGGAGGGCCTAGCCGCTAGGGACACAGTTAAGGCCTATCTCCCTCCCCTGGAGCACCAGCTCAGCAGGACAGGTAGGGCCTGGCAGCAACCAGCCCTTCACCTGGATTAAAAACATAACAAAAGAACGTGATTGATAAAAGTCTTTGAGCTGCACTTTAGTGAACTGGTTGCCTCAACTACTTTCACCAGCATCGTTAAGTACATTTATGAAGTTACTGAAGGAACACTGAGTGCCATCTAGATGGCTCCTGCCACTCCACCCACTGCACCTTCATTTGACTGCACGGGTGATGGATGCCAATGCGTGCAGCTCTGCCTTGTAACTCTGGAGTCTCCAGGGACCCTCTCACTGCGCCACGTACCCAGGCTTGCCTAGACAGGCAGGGCTTAGTTTCTTAGTTCACCAGGTACCAGGCATGGAGACTGAAACCAGCTAAAGATGAACACAAACTCTTGGGTCTGGAACAGGAAACTTGTGGAAGCCAAAATAATACAAGCTAAGTACTAAATGTGCCCAAAATGGAACATTTCCATGGAGAAAAGAGGCACACAGAGAGTTAATTAGCAATTTTGTCTTATCCATCAACCTTTAAAAAAGGACTTCATGAGTGCTTTTGTTTATGATGAGCTAACATAAAGATGTGAAATAGGACCCAGCTTTGTTGTGAACTCATACATTTAAATGAAGGATCCCTCACATAACTAAGGGTTCCATTTGGCAAGTCAAACAATGTTTATAGTGCTGGGTGTTCTGATTAAGACAGTGCCTCAGGCTAAGAAATTAACAGAATTAAATTACATATACAAACCTGTATCAAATACATGGGGCAGATTAAGTAGAACAGGCCATATCCTACTATACTGAAGGGACAAAAGCTACCAACTCCCAAGCCAGTCCTCCTTCCAATGGGATTCCAAGACTTTATTTCTCTTTCTTTTTCTTTTTTTTGCAGAACTAGGGATTGAACTCAGGCCTTTGCGCTTGCCAGGGAAGCACTTATTTTGAGCTGTCTCCCTGGCCCGAACATACTGAAAACAACCAAGACTTATTTTCTACAGAAATAAGAAGCAAATATGATGTGGTATTGTAAGGTTGACCTCACAGCATGAAATGGGTCAACATGAAAGAAGGCTTGTAAAGCTATTTCCACATACCAGGCAATTTCTCTTATTATTGTATAATGTGCTGTGTGTAGCAATGAGATGCTTAAAGGGATAAAGGCTTTTATTACAATGCTGGAAACAGAACCCAGGGTCTCACACATAGTAGGCAAGTGCTTTACCACTGAGGTGTACTGCTAGTCTCAAAGGCTACGTTCTGAATTAAATGACCCATGTGTACTTGGGCCATCAGCTTCAAGGCAACTCTTTACATCTTGGCTCTTCTTGGCAGCTGATTAGCAGAATGAATACTAGATGGGAGAAAACCTTTGGAAAGAAGGTAGGGAACTAGCTTAGGCCAATGGTAGGATTTTTGCTTACCTACTGAGAGTACACACCTATTTCCAATCCAATGATGGATTTTTCTTGTTATGTTTGAAAAGGGAAAAAGCATCAATAGGAAAAGTCCCTGTAACAAAATCTGAAGAACCAAAATGAGAGATCACAGAGGAAATGCACAATGGCATGAATGCATTGTGGCTGGTACCCAGAGCTTACTTTCTGCCCTCAGGATGCTGCCAGGAATCAGGAAAAACTCAACAGGAAGAGCTGGGCAGGCCTGGGAAGCTTCAGTCATCACAGGGCTATGATCCAGGACTGCACAATTCCAATTTGGTTCTTGTGCTCTAGATGCTGAAGTTCCCATCTGCCAAGAGCAGTAGCTGCCCAAGAGGACTTAACTCCTGGCAGCTCTTACTTAAGGAGCCTACCACTAAGTTGGCATTTTATACTCTAATATTGAATATGCTGTACTATAGTGCAAACTAATGCTTCTTGTCAAGAAAAAGCACCCTGAAGCCATACACTATTTCCTTTTCCAATGCCAACCAATAACTGGTGTTAACAAATAACTACTTACTAATAGACTATTTAAAAAATGGATATGAGCACAAATACAAGAACACAAGTATCTGTTACCCTGTCTGCCTAACCACAAAGGGGAGGAGGAAACTCACTCTAACCAACAAAGGCAAGTTGCTTACAAGCAACACCACATGAAGGGGGAAGATGGCCACTCTACGCAATATGCCTATTTTGATTCAAGGGGCTGGTCTGTCGTTAGCAGTTTTCAATCAGAAGCACTCATGAATAGGTCTAAACTTGGAAAAGGGAAAAAAAAAAATCCCTATCAAACAATGAGAATCAAGAGTAAGAAAGAAATAGCAGTTTGCTGGCAAAGAGACTAAAATACATCAGGGCCTCAGAGGAGTTATTTCTGCATTCCTTGCACATACGACATCATTCATGAAGAAGGCAATGGTACAAATATAGCATAAATGTCGTCTGCTCTAGCTTGTAATTTAAAATGCAAATGCTAATGAGTGAACTGGTATATCAGTGGAGTTAATAACCGCATGCCTAGCACAGGGCTGCATCCAAAACACACACAGAGAAGAGACAGACACCATGTTCCAATTTAAAAATAAAAACACCCAAATTAACCCTAGAAAAATCACTAGCAGATGCACAAGCTCAGGAAAGGGAGGCACGTAAGGGCAGGGAACTGGGAACTTCTCCACCAGTGGCAGAATAAGGAGTTGGTTTAAATATCTTCCTATACATAGGAAAGGTAAGCCATGGGAGTTAATAGGGTTTATTTAGGAATGCTATTATAAAGCAGCACAGGGAATTAAGTATAAGAATGAAACACTATAGAGAATCTAGGAAGCTCAAGGAGTTTCTCAAAATCTACTCCAGGAGCTTGTATGCCAAGCTTACAGAAAATGGTATCAGATGAAGATTCATTTACTAGAAATCAGGTCAGCATTGCGTGGGTTAAATAAAGCAGGGAAAGGTCTAATGATGAAATAACATGACTTTGAGAATGTGGCTGTGCCTCAGCTGTCCTCCAGATCATGCAAGGAATGTCTGTGAGCAAGTTCTCCCTACCAAGTCTGTGGGATCAATCTTACAGCAGTGAGATGAACAGCAGCTTCCTGGGCCTCTCCAGAGCCCCACGCATGTGGTGTGCTCAAGTGCATTCTTTGGTTGTTGGCCCTGTTCATTTTCTGCAGACAAGATCTGAAATGCCTGAAGGCCAAAAGGAGGATGTGCTTGGGCTGGTGGCCGACACTCAACACCTCACACGCTTTGATAACCACTCAAAACTGCACATACCAGTCAGGCACAGTCAAACCCAGCCCTTGCACTAGCTGGGCAAGTCTTGGTTAAACTTTCTGAAAGAAATTCAGAGTGACTAGGGACATGGAGCTAGGGGAGGAGGTGAAGACCACTTTTTTTAATGACTGGGACCAATTTCACTTATTTTTAAAACACAGTTAAGTCTGTTTGAGAAGGAGATGTGAGTGGTGGTTCCTATAGCAACCAGGATGAAGTCCTATAGGCAGTGTGTACTCTTCACCCTGGGGCTTCCCATTACTAGATTTCAAAGCATTTCTCTTTAATTTCAAATTACGACACCTCTTCTACTCCCTCTCCTGCATCCAGGTTCTGCCATTTTCTACTGTTAGTCTGGCTAAACAGACCTTCCCACAGGGCTGGGCTGGTGGACAGGAGCCCAGGGCAGGATATGCAGCTGGCCGTGGTTACTGCTAAGTGGCTGCTGGAAAACACCAGTAGGTTGAGAAGATGGTACTAAAAATCTGCATTGAAATGCATTCTTGGAAAGCCACAAAAAAATGTAATGGACACAAACCAAGAGACAGGTGTTGCTATCAGACACATGACAGTGAAGAAAAGCCAGATCTGGGAAGCTTTCCATTCCATTCCCCAATACCCCCTGGAAGACAGCAGCTTAGACAACCCTAAGCAGACTGAGAGTAAAGCTTAAAGTCAGAGGCAAGGAAATAGAACTGAAAAAGAAGGCTTGGGGCAGGAACTCATAGAGCCAGCTTCTTCTGTACTATGCTATGAACCTTGACCCTAGCTAAGATCCCCCCTCCCCTGACTCATCTGTATTAAAACTATAAAGTTGTAAAAGGGTAAGGAAACACTAACCAAAGTCTTTAAGATTAGAAGAGCAGAAGCACTAGTCAGAGAATTAGGGAGGAATCGTCTCACTGACCTATCCATCCAAAGACAACCAAAACACCTCTTTTCTTGGCATGGAAACCCAGCTGAGATGGGGAAGGCTGAACAAGCCTTATAGACAGGCACACATCCTTAGCTGTCCAATGGACTTCACAGGATTTGTCACTGTGAAGACCAGCTATCCACAGTTACAGAAGCCCCTAGCTAGGCTAGCACAGAACTGCCACATGGGCCTCACTGTCCCCCTCACCTCCACATCACCAGCACCATATCAGGGTAAGCAGGCCAGTCTGACGGCAATAATTAATTAGCAAACAGGAAGGCAAGAATTCTTTAGGCCGGGGAGATGGCTCAGTGGAATAAGTGCTTCCCTGGCAAGCACAAGGGCCTGAGTTCA
>NDGM011241459.1:3462-14991 GCA_002564305.1 Octomys mimax | reverse complement strand
CTGGCAAGCACAAGGGCCTGAGTTCAATCCCCGGTTCCACCAAAAAAAAAAAAAAAAAAGAATTCTTTAGGTGTTTTAGCTCTAAGGTTTGTGACTGCCTTAAGTAATACCGAAAAAATCTTATATTATTGATCATTTTATTAATTACTGTCTCAATAAGTATAAAATACCTAAATTAATTACTAAACAAATTGAAGCTCTTTCTCTTACAGTGAAGCACTCTATTACAACCTCGAAGTTGGTCTTCGGACTACTCATCTCAGGTAAAAGCGTTTTTAAGTTCTTACCATGCAGATCACTCTCTTGATCCAATCCATCTGCTGTGGGTGAAAATCCTCCATAAATGGGTACACCCCAGAGGGAACACCGCAATCAGAGGACCACACTCAAAAGCCTACCCTGCCATTGGCCCCATCCCTTTGGGCCCTATGCTCCTAGATTCACGGCCCAGGATGGCTTCATCTGTTTCCAGTGTCACAACACTCACCTTTGATGATCTCTGGGTTGTTTTTACTTGTATGTAAATTTAAGGTCCTTCTTACCCTTATCCTTTATAAAATTATTTTTTTCTTCACATGTACGCATTTGTTACTTCAGTACATACAACTATCTGGTTGAAGGCTGGAACTCTATCACATATTTCTTTTTCTTTTTACGTATTTGGTACAGGGTCTTACTACATAGCTCGGACTTGTAGTGATCATCCCGTTTTCAGCCTCGCCAGTGCTGGGATTACAGGTGCATGCCACTATGCTCGGTCTTGGTGGCCCACTCAGCATGCCTAGGGGTGGGGCTATGTGGCATGTGGTGCCTGGGATAGAACCTTGGTCCCTGCGCTTGCCTAAGCAGGTGCTTAGTCTGTTGAGCTATCTTGCTGGCCCTCTCTCACATATTTCTATGTTCCTATCATTGTGCCTAGCAGATATAAAAGAATTATTCAGTAAACATTTGCTTCGAGAATGACTGATGGGTAAGTCTATTTCTTGTAGGCAACTCTTCCTCAGAACTGATACAGGCAAAGTTCTAACTAAATGAATTGCACCTAACTTGCCAAAAAAAAATGTTCCAGATCCTCTTGGATGCAAAAATGTTATTTCCCCTGGGAAGTCTTTTCCATACTCCAACTAACTGTTCTTTCCTCTGTATTCTTGCTATGGGTAGAATATGGTTTGTCTCCTCTGAAAGTCATGCTGCAATCTGACTGCCACTGTGGCAATGCTGGGAAATGAGGCCTTTACAGACTGAGTGAAGGCAGTAACCCCTTTTTCAAGGGACTGGATGAGTCACTACAAGGCTGAGCTGTTACAAAATGAGACGTCACACCTTTACTTTGCCTCTTCTACAGGAGCTAACTTGCTCATTAGCTGTGCCATCACAAGTGGAAACAGCAGGAGGCTTGCAGTGAAGGTGACGAGAATTTGGCACCATACTCTTGAACTTTCCAGCTTCCAGAACCATAAGCCAGAATAAACTTCTTTTCTTTATAATGTGCCCATTCTTAAGTATCCTATTATAGCAACAGAAGACAGACAAAGACAATTCTTATGGTATGATATATTTTTGATAATTCTTTTTATTTTTGTCTTCATATGGCTGTCTAGAGTACCAGATTACAAGCTATTCAATAGCAGAAATTATCTTATTATGTACTGTCTATTGCAGACTGCCTTTCTTATAGTGTACTTGCAAAAGACATTGACCTCGTCAAAAAATATTTCCCATATCTGTGTGTGTGTGTGTGTGTGTGTGTGTGTGTGTGTGTAGTAGGGATTTAACCCACGAACTTTGTGCTGAGTTTTATCCCCAGCCCTTTTTAATTTTAATTTTTATTTGTCTTCTTGAGGGAAGATATCACTGAATTGTTAAGTTGTCCAGGCAAGGCTTGAATTTGCAATTCTTCTACCTCAACTTCCCAGAGTGCTGGGATTACTGACATGTGCCACCACACCTGGCTTGGCCAAACCTGTTAATCATACTAATCTTTTCTTACAAGTGACCTGATAGATTCTCTGAGATGAACATAGTTCATGTAATCCCTATAATTTTGTCAGTAAGAGTAGAGAAGTAGAATAACTGCAGGGAAGTCTCATGTCAGGCTGCCCGTTCCCAGTAATGGGACTCAACTGAAAACAAGTAGGCAGTGGAGGCAGAATCAAACTGGGAAGTCCCAAGAGAAAAAATACCCCACTTTACAAATATCCATTAAGTTGCAATTCAATTAAAGCATCTGAAAGGAATTCATAAGTATCAGCAGACCCTGTAATTGCTTAATTAAGGATAGAAGCCCAGCAAACACAACCACAATAACAGCCTGATTCATTAGCACCTCTGTGCTAGCAGAATGGGATTTCTCACTTGAACATACATTGGCTTTAATTTTGTAATTTGGTTAGGCACTGGTAATCAATGGGGATCCACCATTCCTGGGGCCAGGAGATGAGGAGGATATTCCTATTTACCTTTCTTCCCCTCCTCTCATTACAAGTTTTTGGTCTACTGAAACAGGCAGTTGATATATTCCACTTAGGATTGGCTGGAGAAGAGATATTAAAAAGAAGGAAATGAGGTACTTTATATAATGGCATGCAAGATAGAAGGACACACAGCGAAATCCTTAGATCACCATACACAAATCTATCATTTATTAAATCTCAGACACCTAGAACCTTCCTCACTGCCTCCTTGTTAGATAGAATACAGCTCCAGAGGGGAGCTGTAATCAAAGACAGAAGAACTTTCTTAAATGCCAAAGGGCAGTCTCATTTTCTAGTCTTGTTTCATGTGACTAGGTAACTGGTTAATTATATGTCACCTGCTGTGATCCACATGGGAACTCCCTGCCAGGTAGCTGCTGCCTTGGAGGCAGTTTGTTCCCCAAGTTCTGTGCAAGATGAGTGACATCCATCCTGCTGCCCTTCCCACCTGCCCCAGTCTATAAATTACTGTACTTACTGCTGTATCATTCCGTAAGAAAAAGAAAATGCAAGTAAAGGGTGGAAACTGAGCAGGCAGAAGGCTCCACATATTTAAGATTCCTTAGATCAGGTTTACAGGACATACTTTGATACCTGCTATGCTTAGCCAAGAGGATGACTTTCTGAATTGGGCCCTCAGCATGACACTGATAACTGAGAGCTAAGAAGATAATTCAAATTAAGGAAATATCATAAAAGAAACATAAGCAATAGAAAAAACACTCCATGAACAGTGGTGCTATTAAAAAAAAATAAGAATCAAGGGACAGGTGATTTGCAAATATGTGCCTCAGTCTCTCCTTTCAGACAAGATACCAAAATAGAATGTGACACCCATGACAAGTAAAGCTAAAACAAAGATTGAGGGTAAGCTGCTTTTGTTCTAATGTATGGGGCTCACTAAATGCTAGAGGAAGGAAAAGGATGCTTTCAAACAAATGCAGGCTGCCTGGGGCTCCTGGCTCCCCTGCTGCCTCAGGACAAGAACTGGCTGTGATTGGCCCCCACGACTAAACTACGTCTGCACAGGAGGCCACAGCAGCAGGCAGAGGGACCTTGAGCAGTCTCAGCTCAGGGGGTGCAAGGTCACCTGCTTACCAACCAAACCTAAGCCAGGTGCTCAGAGGACTGAAGGGCAAGAGCTATCAGGAGGCACTGACCTGTTAGCTGCAGCTGACTTTGCCCAGCCCCACCTGCTCTCCCATCTGACCAAGCAATCACTTCACATACAGGGGTGCAGGAACCGTGACAGAGAGGCCAGCTGGCTTGGGCCAAATGCCACTCCCTATCAAGCTGTGGGGCCGTCTGCCCAAAAAAGGCCACATAAAAATGGAAAGAGTCCACTGCAACTTAAAGTACAGAGGCCTCTCCAAAAGGCTGGGATTAATGAGAGCAGTAGGGAAGGGACTGATCTCTAGTTCTCTTGACTTTCCCCTGGAGAATCACAACCGCAACTCCCTCCCTGCTGCTCGGAGACATCATTTTCTGTGCAGTTCCATTTTTACAGCATGGCACTGTATTCACCAGACTTCAACAAGGTGTACCCATAAGAATCATGTTCCAGTAAACACTTTCACAACACAGATGCCGTCTGTTCCTGTCCTCACCTTCACTGTTGTAGCTGGTCCCAAGGACCTAGGGGCCATTCTCACGGTAAGCAGACTCGGCACTCACCTTCTCAGCCATCTCTCCCATTCAGCTCCTCTAAGTCCCTGCTCTATTCGTTATCCCCTTGCAGCTGTTCTGAGTCCCTTCTCAAAATTCATAGCAGGGTTTCTCAACTTCTAAGATGCATTATTCCTTTAATATTCTCTCTCTCACTTCATCTTTTTCATATCCTCATTTGCCCTGAAGATTTTGTTGAGGGCCGGGGAGATGGGTCAGTAGAATAAGCACTTCCCTGGCAAGCGCAAGGGCCTGAATTCAATCCCCAGTTCCGCAAAAAAAAAAGATTTTGTTGAGTCCTACATTCAACAATTGCTATTATGAAAACAGTAGGTACATGGAATAGCTTTTCTAAATATATGTGCACCTTCCTGAATCTTGAACAAGAATTACAGTTCTACAACTACTCGAGGAGCTGACAACCTTACAGTATTACTTTGCTTGGTTAGCTTTCACTCTTCTGCACTACTTTGCATTGTGACGACTGTGGGCTGAGCAGCGGTTGCCAAATCTATTCCTTATTGCACCTAGGTACCGCTCAGTCACCATGAATCTGCCTGTAATTGACTTCACTCTGATATATACTGACAAGGGGTACCTTGACTTTCTGACTGATAAACAGTACGAAATCATTTCATCCTTTTTTGTGTACTGATTTTCTTTTTCACAGACCCTGACACTGCAAACTACTTGAAATTTTGTGCTCCCTTGACTTCCAGAAGACCACAGGGCCTTCCAGTCTACTATGTTTTCTCTGCTCCATTCTTCCCAAGGTGATGTTCTCCATGGTATTTACTCCTAAGAGCCTATAGCTGCCCACTCCCTGGCCTTAAGGCTTTGCTGAGGCTTCTCTGCTGAGGTGGCGCACTTCCACTAAAACTTCAAATACACATTGAAAATCAAACCAGGTACTCATTCTTCAAACCAATTCCTACCTTTTCTGTTGCCCCAATTATGGACATCATATCTATGCTTGAATTCTCTCCCCTAGACTCACCACCAGCACCTACTGCCTGCCAAAAAGTAGTCATTCCAGGAATCCTGTCTAGTCTACCTCCTACATGTTTCCAATTTTTTTCTCCTTCTCCACTGCCAGATTTGAGGACTCTACCTTCTAAGTCTGTTCTACTGTACCCTGGTTTCATTAATTTTTTTCTTTGTGGAACTGGGGATTGAACTCAGGCCCTTGCGCTTGCCAGGGAAGCACTTATTCCACTGAGCCACCTCCCTAGCCCTTTGGTTTCATTAATTCTAATATACTGTACTTACCAAGTTTCTTAGCCCAAATCACACCAATGTTCCTATCTTTTAGTCTCTAAAGTCCATAGGATAATCTGAAGGAGAAGACTATCTCTTGTCTCCTGACCCCCAGTGCTGGGGATGAAACCCAAGGCCGTATGCATGCTAGGCAAGCAAGCCCCACCTCACTTTTTATACTGTACCAATAATAAAGGGTGCATGGTGGCCCAGCTATTCCACCTATGCACTTATAATGTTTCCCTCCTACCAAGAGAGCAAGCTTCTTTATCTTTCAAAACACAGCCCAGGGCTGCATATTGCTCCTCAAGTAAGTGTTCCCTAAATTCCACCTAGGGAACCCACTGCTTCCTGCTGGCTGCTAGATCTGTGTTTTGTCCATAGTTATATTCTCTTATCTAGTGCCCACCACTACAGCTTATATACACGTCTGTCTTGCCTAGAGGGCTTCCTGAGGCCTAGAGCCATTCTTTCCTGACTATTCTTTGTGACAAGCATATGGACAACACAGAGCTACTTGGTCCAAAAGCTGAGGGGAACACCAGGAACACCGGGAGCCTCTTTGTGGGGAGCTCATTACTCAGGCCGAAGGAGGTTGGTACAGCTGCTGTCCCTGACTTATTCCATCAGGGAATGGGCGGGAAGCTGCCTGGCAGAGTCATAGCTATATGCACACGCACTGCACATGATGGCACTGCAGATGACTAAAATCTCCTGACACAGATCCTAAATCTCTTAGGGAAGGAAACAAACTCATTGATGATCTGTTTTACAGCAGGCTTATTCTAGGATCGTCTCATTAAACCCTCCCAACAATTTTGAGAGGAAAGAAACCATTGCCACTTATGACTAATGTGCACACGGAGGCTTCAACAGGATAAATAACCTCCCTAAAATCCTGTTTGTATATGACAGAGCCAGGATTCAAGTTGTGATATGCTTTTCTCAAAGGTTTTCAGGGTCCTGTGTCCCTGACAGGTTTCTAAGGAACCAAAAGATGTATAATTGAACAACATATATAATGGCAAGAGGACAAATGTAAAGATTACACCTTCTATCATTTGCTTCTGCACAGTCTATCTTTCAGAATGTTAGTTAACCCAGCCAATGTCTAGGAACTGTGAAGCTGAGGCTAATGCCAAGTCCTTAGAGTAACTGGCTGAGGCAGAGCCGAGTGGCCAGACGGCTTGTGTCTAAGTAAGGGGAAAGGAGAAGCATTTTGCAAAATACTAGAGCCAAGACAGGTCCGTGCTCTGAGCCAATTCCATTCTAGTAACTCTGACTTTAAAATCTAAACTTCAATGTTTTCTTGGCCCTGTAGCTGTGTGGGCAAGTTTGCCTGGAAGAATTGTAGTTTCTCCTTTCCCCTCTGAGGATAAGTGCTATGCTACAAAAGGACGCTTTCGTTTTTTTCAGAAAGAGTAGAAAACAAGCTGAATAGATAGCTCAAGCTCAGTAACAAGAATGCACTAGTTAGAAGGTACAGAAAAGGGCATAAATGACTCCCTGAAAGGACTTCACTTCCTCCCCCCAAGCTCTGTGACACCTCAGTGTACTACGGCCCACACAGGAGGAAACGGAAGGTGTGGATTTGCTCCAGCCTTCTTTCCCAGAGCTGGCCCTACACTTGGGGTCGTATTTTGTCTGCTCAGAAAGCCCGGGTCACCAGCATCAAGTTGCTAAGAGTGTGTGATGATGCCTTGTGGAGAAAAGGTGGCCAAAGGGCAGCAGTGAACTTCACAGTCATGTGTTGGGGGAGTAACTTACCTCACATTACTCATCCCATTGAGATGGGGCCTGCAGGGGTCCCCTATCCAGATGAGAAATTACCCACCCCTTCAAGGAAAAGGAAGCCTAGTCAATCTGGCAGGGGACGGCAAACATGGTTCCGGCTTTTCTTCTCCCACAACAAATTCTATTCAAGAATGCAACAGAAGAAATGCTGAGGCAACAGGACAGCAACAGAAAAGGCACCAAGCATCTGGGGAGCACGGCGGCATATATCCTTTGTGAGTGAGTGACTGCAAGGGGGGTGGGTATGAGATGACAGCCTTCCTTCCAAGTGCACAGTTCTCTGTGAAGCACTGACTAGACATAAATAACTTTATTATTTGCCAGCAGTGAAGAAATGAAGCAGTTTGCTCCCTGAATATATAAATGTAAATTGTTCAAAGAGCACAGTTCATACATAGTCCTGCTAGCTTGGGAGATATTAAGCTACTAGAAAAGATAGGATAATAGGGCAGTGCATTCAGCTAGCAAAGAAAGGAGAAAGGTGTGTGCCAGCAAGCACTCCTAGAGCAACAAAATTACTGTCGGTGCAAGGGACTGTGAAAGTGACATCATACCTGGGGTTCCACAGAGGACTAAGATCCTGTTGACACTTAAAAGAAGAGGCAAATAGCACTGCCCCGACAGCTCCAAGGGCAGGGTGGCTCAGGTATTCTGCAGCCTGCTCAGGACCACCAAGCAGGGGCAGGTGATATGAAGTGGGTAATACCAACTATAAGAATTCCATTATTGATGATTTCTCTATGAGGCTGTGCACTGTCTTTTGAACCACTTTGCTCTCCTACATCCTGTGCTTCAGGGACTAGAAGAGCAAGAGCAGGGTGTAACGTTGGGTCTGAGACCACTGGAGAGGGTGTGTCCATATCCTATTTCAAGATGGAAACAGCCAGGTGGGACCCTGGGCCTACGGAAGCCACAGGGAAGGGTGTGTGACCCCCAGGGGTGGCATCTGAATTCCAGGAAGGATGCTCAGAGTAATATATAACACAGAGGACTTACCTGCAAGTAAAAAGGTGATAAGGCAAGTTTCCTTTGGCAAATAGAGCTTGAGGCGAGAACCACTGAAGACATACTCCACCACAGCTTCTGAGCGCCCTGCCCGTTGAAGGAAGGGCAGGAACTGCTTTGCTTTTTGGGTATCCTGGAGGAGAAAATAAGAAAGGAATCATGGGAAACTAGTGGAACCCAAGTAAATGTTTCTTTCTGTCAGGAGTAGGATAAAAAAGTCTGGCAGACCACAGGCAGCTAAGTAAGTAACCTCAAAGAATCAGACATTTCTGAAACAATGACACTGACTCTATGCTCATGTAGCCTAAATAGAAGAAACAGCTGAACAACAGTTTCTGGACATTCTCACTCACTGGATGCTTCTGTTCCATCGCTAAACAATGTTAGGAGAGTGCCTGGAAGCTGCAGGCATAATTTTCCTCTGAGACCTTAAGAGCAGCTCATTTTCCCTCAACATAAAAGTGAGGTCATAGGGCTGGTGAGATAGCTCAGTGGACTAAGTGCATGCTTAGGCAAGTGCAGGGACCAGGGTTCAATCCCTGGTACCGCATGCTGCATCAACCCCACCTCCAGGCGCGCTAGCAACCTGGCCACAGAGTCCCCGAGTGGTGAAGCAAGCCTATAATCCCAGTGCTGGGGAGGCTGAAAACAGGGGGATCATTGTGAGTTTGAGTTGCTTAATGAGACCCTGTGCCAAACACATAAATTTAAAAAAAAAAAAAAAAAGTGAGCTCCAATGACGAACCCTTCTATAGAGATTCATTTAGGCTTTGATTTTCATTATAATTAACCCCCGCCAATAACAAACAAACAAACAAAATGCCCCAGCAATGCCCACACTGTGTTCGACAGCCTCTAAAACTCTTCTCAGGAAATCAGAAAGACTCCATCTGAATCTTAATCTTGAATTGTAGGTTATATAAAGCCAAGCCTTTTCTTCTTTGTGGGTACTGGAGATTAAATCCAGGCCTTTCCAATGAGCTACATTACCAACCCTTTTTAAAACTTTTTTTTTTTTTTTTTACTTTGAGACAGAGTGTTGCTGAGTTGCTAACCTGCCCAAGCTGGGCTCCAACTTCCAATCCTGCTGGAATTACAGGTGCACCCATCACGGCTGGTGCAGAATTGTTTCTCAACCTTGAGATGAGCGCCACCTGCCTTGGGCACCAGGACAGCACCTCCTGCTCATGAACCTTTGGGGATGAGACAGAACCCAGCGCACACTGGTCCTACCCAGGGAGCTCTGTAACAGTAAGATGTGCTCCATGGAGACAACATCACATCATGTCAGCACAAATAGTTATAGAAACAATGAAAACACATAAAACCTGCTAGCACTTCCTAAACTTTTTTCATACATCAACACAAAGTCCAGAACCTCAGGAGCCTCAGAGCTCTCAACTACTTACTGAGGAGCCAAGGGCCTTCATTCCCTTTCAGTTTCTCAAGCTAATTAAACAGACAATAGAGTAAGCAAGCATCAAAGCATCACATCGCATATGGTGGGGGAATGGGCGATGGAGGTTAGAATTTCAGATGTTTCTAGCCTGGCGAGCAGAAGTGTAAATTCTGAAGGACAGCGAGTTCCACGTACTTTCCTGGCTCTTGTGACACAGGCAGTCTACACACAGAGAGCTCTTCCTTTCTGAGTCTTCTCCTAGCAACCAAGTGATTGTATCTAAATTAATGTACTTTAGATAATCAAGTTATTTCAGAGTTTTCACAGCAGCCAAAGGGGCTCCTCTCATTCGGAAGCAATAGGGTAGACTGGGATGAAAACAATATTTAGTGATGAGATTCATGCCTCCCTTCAAACCGATTCTTAGAGAGAAAGACAGTTATCCATTCTCAGGGTTTCTAATGGTGCGCTGGTAAAAGGTAAACTAACAATGAGCTTTAGTGGGCTGGACGCTCCCTCAGTGAACACTTACATGACATTCAGTCTATACATATACAGAAGGAAAAATGCCTTTCTGGCAGTTGGCTGCAGGCCAGAACAGTCAAGCAAGACAAATGCTCCATGGGAACAAAAGCACCACCTGATTAAAATCCTTTTTCCATACTAGTCTAAATCTGGGACATTATTCATGAGCTGAGCCAGTAAGTCAACAACAATTATCAAATTGATTATTGCACATCATGAGGCAACCTAATGTCTCTGAAGAGAAGCAGCCTCCCCCTCAAGGCTGGAGCAATCTACATTTTTCAGAAATAGACTTGCTCACCACTCTCTTGGATGTGCTTGTCTGAGAATAAAAGCTATAGGAATTAACAATAATATGAGTGTGTACATATGCATGCTTTAATGTTAATACCAAGAAGGAAACTGCAGCAAACTCTTGTTAAAACTCCCACAGCAGATAAGCAAAGTATCACCTACTTCACCAGGACAGATACTCAGACTGAGAATAGCAAAGGGGTGTCCAAGTGACCTTACTGATACTATATAATAACAGGACGTTCCTGACCTCATCTAGTCTCAATTAACAACCCAACAGGCCAATCCCAGAAATAACATATGAGAAGATGAAGAAGGAAGACATGGCAATAATTACAGTAAAATTACAAATGAAGGCCAACTATGAAAACTGAAGACATGAAAGCAAATTTAAAAGCCTACCAGAAATGCCATGCTTATGTACAGGCATAAAATCACAAGTCAAAACACAGAGCTCCTGGTCTTCATGAAACCAGTGTTCAAAGCACATCTACAAAAAAAAAAAAAAAAGCACTTCTACCGAATGAAGTAACCAAAATATGTCAGCTCTGCCAAATCTCAGACACAGCCACACAATGGTGCCTGTCTTTCTTCATCTCTAGCATTTGATAGAAAAAATTTTAAAACCTTTAGTATCTGTCTCAGTGGTTTAAATGAAAATACTGGTAAGGCATGCTGGCAACTTTCCTTAGGTAATGTAGCTATAAATCATTTCCTGCTAATTGAGTCAGGGAAAGTGTTTATTTTAGGAATTCTGATTATATTACTATAAAATTGACTGACTGTGGTTAAGTAATTTGCTTTCAAAGAGCAATGTGCTTCAGTTTCTTATATTCATTTCCAGGGTTAATAAGAGAAAGGTAAACAAAAGTTAACTAAGAGACAATCTGATTATGAGAAAGAAGGTCTAACAGCAATCAGTTCAGTTCCTACTGAGACAGTGAAGATATCAATGGATCCAAAGAAATAAAGTGATAAAATCTCAAAAGATATCCTTAACATAACATTTTTAATTCTTCTTCATTAATTCTGAAGCGCAACTCACTGAGAGTAGAATGAAAGTATCTTAATAAAATTAACTTCAGGGCTGGCGAGATGGCTCAGTGGTCTAAAGCA
>NDGM011241449.1:2977-14405 GCA_002564305.1 Octomys mimax | reverse complement strand
GTCCCTGTGCTTTGCCAAGCTTGTTCTAAGTAGGTGCTTTAGACCACTGAGCCATCTCACCAAACAAACATTTCTAAAAGTCCCTTATTGCTTAAATTCAAATTGAGGAAAACCGAAAGATTCTACTGCGATTTTCTCTGTTCTCTGAAATGCTGGTAGAGTTCAAGCCAAAGGGTCTTCTATCAGCTGTTTGTGACATGACCGGATGTGTCAGCCACAAGCTCTAAATCAGCATTAGAGGTCCTCTCTCCGGCAGGCATGACATCCTCTACGTGGAAAAAGATGTGACCAGGAGAGGAAAGTAAAAACGAGGCTGCGTCTCAATGCTGAGATGTGCTTCCATTAAAGACCGCAAAACATCAGCCTAGAATTACATTGAGACTCTAATACTAGGAGGACATGCAAAGCTATGTGTTCTCCAGTGGACAGGACAGTGGTAGGCGCACCAGGACTCTACAGAAGAGATTTGACTCTAATTGGGACAGATGTATAATGTAGCTGCCCACAGCAGATGGATTGGCATTTTCATATTTGAGGAAAATAGTCTGAATATAGTTCTGGCAGCTAATTTATTGCCTACGGTGCACTTTGAAATGTCTTTGTGATGCTCTCATTAAAGATAATGACAGTATTCAGGCAGCAAATAGTTTTATTTAGATATCACCTTTTCAAGCACCAAGGTCAGAAGTGTAGTTTTTCTGCTTCACCATTTATATTCCTATTACAGAACTATAGAAACAGACAAGAAACTTAGTGCATTTTTTAAGGTCTTCCAGTGTTCCAATCCTATTTATTTCCTTGCTTCCTGCGTCCTCAGCAATATAATATTTACCACATGATTAAAATTAGTTACAGATCTACATACACAGCCTACAGACATAAATAAGATCAAATTAATTCTAGTAATTAAGTAAATGCTTTGGAAGCATTTTGCATTTAGCAATCATTTATTTAATTAAGTTTATCAAATCCCTTGTGCAGTAGCTTTGTAGGACTTTGCCCTGGCCTTATTTTAGTGAAGAAAAAAAAATATGTTAAAATTAATGGGATTGCTGAAATTAGTTTAAAAAAAATGTGTCAGGGGATTAAATTAGAAAATAGATCTGTTGATGTCCCAGGCTGCTTATAGCTGATACAGGCTGAAAATAGAAGAAGGTGCTGTAACATTTTCCCTACGAAAGGAGGTTAGTGGAAATGGAACAAGATTAGCGGCTGCTAGGTATTAAAGTTGGAAAATGAGAGGCAGGCAGGGTGGGGGTCGCACTCACCATGGTGGTAATTAATAACGCAACAAGCCAGCCCGATGTCACTGGAGCCAGGGGAAAAGCAAGGGACTGTTCTTACCCTCACCTTCTACGCCCAGATTCTGAAACTTCATTTCACGTTCATCTTAGGAATCGTAGCACATTCATTCATGATGGAACGCAGCAAAGATTACTAAATGATGAGGAGAAGCTGTCTCCTCTTCCTGTTGCACACAGTGTCATACTGAATGCAGTCTACTGAACTAATTTGTAAATCTTCTCATGTGCATGTTATATTGAAAACACAAATCTGTAAGTGCACTTAGGATAAAAGTTGTAAATAACCCACATATAATATATGCCTATTGGGGACATGGCAGCAAAGCCGTGGGTGAGGGGAGGCGTGGGCTGGCATGCACCTCTGTGGCCAAGCACAGCTTCAAAGGCAGTGAGCTGGGAACAGGTACCTCGGACCCACAGCAACTGGCATCACTCTGACCTTGTGATAGACCTGCACTTTGTGTGTGTGTGTGTGTGTGTGTGTGTGCTTTAGGGAAGGGTCTACAGGGTCTTCAGGGTCTCACTACTAGATCAGACTCAGTGATCTTCCTGCCTACAGCCTTCCAAGAGCTGGGATAACAGGCATGCGCCACCACACCCAGTCCCGCCCAGTCTCAATCGCCATTTCAGCATGTGCCGGGGACGGGGATGGCATGACAGGCCCAGAGATACAATCCGCTGAGCTATTTGGCGGGCCTTTTAGATATGTACTTTCTGGGGGCTACAGTTTTACCTACTGGATCAGAATCTGTGTGGAGAGGGCTCTGGAAGATGTTTTATGTCTCCAGATCATTCGTTTTTTTTTTTGTAAAAATTTATTCTAAAATAAACCAAAAGAAAATCCTGTAAAGTTGCACCTTTTGAATGGTAGTAGATATCAAGACAACTTTACTTTCATGTTCTGCATGCTGACAATGTCTGGTAAAAATAATACCTTCAACTGTTCTCAGAATGCTACTTATGCAGTGTTTTCCCCGCTTTGCTTTCGATGCCAATCTCCACCTTCCCGTCGTGGAAGCAGCCATCCCATGACTGCGAGTGGAGAAGATTTCCCCACCCACTTGGTGAATGGCCCTGCTCCTGGCTGATCATTTCACCACCTGAGGTACTCTGAAACATGCTCTTTTGACCCTAATATGTCTGAGTGCAAGCGCCAGTGGCAAGGAATGGACATGAGGCTTCCGAGATGTTCTAAAGCCAGAGTAGAAGTAGACAGGCAGGGCAGTGGAGGGAACCACAGATATGACGCTTTCATAGTACTTCTTCTTAGATGAAGGGAGTAAGAAATAAATGGAGAAAAAATGGTGCTAACTCCATCTGTCAGAAGCCAGGACAGACATTCATAAAGGTGAAAACTCTCCAGTTCTCTGGGGCTGGAGAGATGGCTCAGTAGAATAAGCACTTCCCTGGCAAGTGTGAGGGCCTGAGTTCAATCCCCGGTTCCGCCAAAAAAAAAAAAATAATAATAATAATAATAAAAATAAAAACTCTCCAGTTCTCTATCAGGAAGGACAGAATTCATCACCACGGACAGCTCTCCTGACCAGGCCCCTGAGAAACCTACAGACACCCCTCACCTGCTATTTCTTTTCATGTATTAATACTTTCATGGCTTCTTGCCCCTAGAGTCCTAAAATGTACCTCTTACATTGTCATTTCTCTAAAATATTTTCCCTTTGTTAAAGAGCCTACAGAGACCAACCGGCGAGATAGCTCAGCAGTCTATAGTGCCTGCTTAGGCAAATGTACAGGGACGGAGGTTTGATCCCCAGCACCACATGTCACTCCAGCCCCATCACCAGGGTGGGCGGAGCCAGCCAGCCAGCCACACACACACACACACACACACACACACACACACACAGATCCTATAGAGACCAGAAGGCTCAGGCAATGTTCTGAGTCATCTTTCACTTAGCTTTTTTATTCCATATGATGCACACAGAAGGTTCTTTTTTTTTTTTTTCTTTTATTTTAATATATTTGGTACAAGGTCTCACTACACAGCTGAGATTCATAGTGATCCTTCTGTTTATAGCCTCCTTAGTGCTGGGATTACAGGTGTGCGTCACCATGCTCCGACAACGTGGCTAGATGAGTGCACCTGGGTGTGGGGCTGGTGCAGCATTCGGTCCCGGGATTGAATCCCTGTCCATGAGCTTGCCTAAGCACGTACTTAGTCCGTTGAGTTTTCTTGCCAGCTCTACACAGCAGGTGTTATTACATCTGTTCATTTTTCTCCTGTTAACCTGTTGTTCTGTTACAGGAATGTGTGTCAACTAGGAACTTACAGGGGTGTGGGGACAGCGTACTTCCTGGCTCACCTCAGGCAGTCACATGAGAAGGCAGCTGCATCAGTCCCTTTCAAGCGAGGGTGAAGACCTGACCCAGCACGAGGCAATTGTAGGTCTTCTTACTTGATTTATTTTTGAGGACTGGGACCTTTTCCCACAATTCTGCACACTACATGGAGTTCAATAGGATCTGAGAGTACTTTCCATCTGATACCAGGGTTGCCTTTTGACACTGCAGTTAGCATTTGATATAATTATTAAGATTGATGCCACAGTTTTTATTTTGACCATAATGTTCATAAATTCTCTGGAAAGATCTCCTCTGCAACCATTAAATAAATAATTAAACATGAAAATAAAAACAAGTAAATAAGTAAATTTGTCAACAGAGCAGGGTCCTGACTGGTTGGAAGCCAGCCAACAGTCATCAGAAATAGTTGCCCTGCTTGGGTACGGTACAGGCTGCCCACCCTAAGCTTCATCAACCAGACTGTACACTTAATATTACCTTCAGAGACTGATGTCGATACCAGGATCTCCAGCAACGTTTGCAGGCATTCCAGTGTGCCCAGTCATTAGCTTTCTGAATACCTTTGCTCTCAGCCTTGGGAGCTCTCCAGGGTTCCCCAGGGAGCTGGCCGCTTCACTGTGACTTCATAACTTTACCATCACCACCACCAGCAGCAGCAACAAGTTCTCAGAATGCTACAGTTCCTAACTGTCTTAAAGGTTTGATTTTTAATTGATACGTAATGTCTGCCTTTTGGTGAGCACAATGCAGTATCTCAATGTTACAGTGTTTAACTCTTGGCAATTGCTGCTGTGGATACTGTTATTCATTCTTACATTGGCTTCAGGGCTCACTTGATAACATCACTTCACCCACCCTTAGGCTGAAAGGAGAAAAAGTAGAATCTAAAGGAAAAGGAACTCATGGAAACCTGAAGGTGATGATATTATCTTACTTTACAGTTAAAGATTAAAAAGAAATCCATCAATCAATCAAAATAAAAGCAACCAGGGCTTGGGAGATAGCTCAGCTGTCTAAGCACCTGCCTGGCAAGTTCAAGGACCCAAGTTTGATCCACAGGACCATGGCTCTGGAACCCAGCCATGATGTGCACACACACCCCACTCCCTTATCCCCCTTGCCCCGCTGAGACCCAGCATGGTGGTACATGCCTGTAATCCCAGGGCTGGGAAGGCTGAGACAGAAGGATCACTATGAGTCTGAGCTGCATAGGGAGACCCTATAACAAATAAATAAAAAATAATAATAAAATAAAAGCAACCAACACTGAAGCTCAGAGAGGCAAAAGCATGTGCTGTGCTCTCAGCCCAGTGTCTGTCGGTCTGACTGTGGCTGAGCTGGCCTTGCATAAGCTCACCAGGACTCGGTGGCCCTGAGTAATATCACCCTTGTCGTCTCTCATGAAATAAAATCTTACAAATGCGGAAGACTTGATGTGATCAGATCTGATGATCAGTACGAATTGCTCATTGACTCATGCAACTATAAAATAGTCTCTAAAGATGAAGAGACAGCTCACAGTCCTCCACGGCTCTACTATTAAATTACTACATGATGAGCAGGGCATCATGAAGATTGTCGAACTCTTCAGGTCAGATAAAAGGAGCTCACACACAGACACACACACACACACACACACACACACACACATCACAGCTCCTTCTAGACCACACATGAGCCCTTTTTTCCGTCCTACACCCTCATCAAGCTGCCCTATTGGAAACAGGCCTGAGTAGGTTCTCACTGGACTTGCTGGGTTTGTGAGTTTTTCTTGACTTCACAGCCACAAACTAGTGACCTTGGGACGGGAGTTCACAACGCAGTTCAAACTGAAGTACTTAAGCTGAGAAGCTTCCAATTAAAATCCCAGATTTGCTGCTGATGAATTTTATAAAACTAACTCAGAAGGTTTGAAATGATTTGCCAAGCTTACCCCCTAGTAAGTATTCAGATACATTGGTGATCCTCCATTTTGTCCATCTTCTACTTAAAAGTTTCTGTACACATATTCAAAAAGTGTTAGTTGAGCTGTGTAGATTGAGACAGGAGGACATCTTGAGTTTGAGGCCGGCCTAGGCTACATGGTGAGTTCAAGGCCAGCCTGGATTTTTTTTTTTTTTTTTTTTTGCAGAACCAGGGATTGAACTCAGGCCCTTCTACTGAACTATCTCCCCCAGGGAGATAGGGCCCCAGGGAGATAGTTCCTGGATTATATAGCAAGACTCTGGCTCAATATCAACTGACAAACAAAACATATTGGTTGGGAACCATTCAGTCCAGAATATACCAGCCAGTACTTAGGGTCAAGCACCATAGGCTTCTATCAAAAAATCTTTGCCTGCTGGGCATATTCTTGATTTGTAAGTGTCTTTCCTATGCCGCAGGGTTTGTAAGCTACATATGGTTCATGTTCTGCAATTAGTAGTATCTCCTGTTTTCTCAGGATGCTAAAAAGAGCAGCAAAGACGTCTGTTATCAAACAGAACAGTAATGTGACGCGATGTGTGACACGGACGTGCAGCAAGTCTGGTTTCTGTACGCTACAAAGAGTAGCAGAATGTATCACAGGTGTTCATCCCGTGGAGTTCGTGATGAGATGGAAAAGCTAAGTAGAGATACTCCAAGGAGGTAAGCGAGCCTGCTGCCTTCCTGGCAGTGGGAAGCTCAGAAGCCCCGGATGTGCGTGAGTTACTAAGAACGGTTTAGCGTTACTCAAGCAGATGTAGTGCGGGACAATGCCCTCCGGCCAGCCACGGCCCTTAGAAGCTGTCCATCTGCCCTGTACGGCTGAATGCAGTTTCCCATGGAGGGCAAAAGGGCGGTGAGGAGAAGCTGACAGAATCCCAGCACAGCTCTGTGCATCAGGCATGAGAGGTGAGCAAAGAAACACAAGACAACTTTTACTTGGCTGAGCCACTGAGATCTGGGCCCTGTCGGCCGCCTTAGGCTTCTGCATTTCCCAGCACATGTGCTCCTTAGACGAGAGCTCAGCACCTGGGACAGTGGTGAGGGCAGAGCCCGGTACTGAGCATTCCTATTCACGGATCAAGCAGACGCGCTCACTCCGTGGGAGAGCGCTGCTCTAAGCCGCCACAGCTGGAGTGCGGTGCATCTGTGGCTGCTGCGGATTCTCTGATTCCAAACTCCTCGTCTATCCTCCAAATACCGAACACAAACTCGAGACAGTTACATTGTGATCACACATTATCACACCTGGTTCAGCTAGACAGAATAATAGGAAAAATCCTAGTGAAAGTTCTTTGAAGCTACCCTTGAAAATAACTATGCACCCGTGTTTTGCAGTGGAGTTGTCTGTATTTTAAAACTCAGAGTCAGTTTTCTTCCGTACAGAGACCACTGCAGTAGCATCAATTAGTATTTTAGCATTTGCGAACGGCAAAGAACTTATCTTCCTGTATGAGTTGGTAATTGTCCATTTTTTACACTTTGAAAAGTATATACTTGAAAATGAAAATCTGTGCATTTAGTATGTGCAATCCACATGATATTTAATACAAAGAAATTAACCAGTTTCCTCTGAGCCATGTCTCAGGGAAGATCACTTTTGTTACTCAGCGTGTCTCATATTGTTGCAACGTCTCATGGCAATATTTGAGCTGAAATAAAAGCCTTGTCCCCACTACTGTTGTAAGTTCATCTCATTGGTAAATAGATGCAACTGGAGACCACACTCCTAAGAGAAATAAATCAGGCCTACACGTGTAGACATCATATTGTCTCGCTGCTTTAAGAACCTGAAAGGGTAAATAAAATTTGAAAAGTAAAAGGATGCTTGGAAAGGAATAGGACCTGTTCACAGGGAAAGAACAACTGCCATGAGGAAAAGGACAAAAGAAAGAAAGAAGGAGGAAAAAGATACATTTATGTATATAAACAGGATAGCTTGGATAACTGTACTGATTTCATTGTCTATTGAAAGGGATCAATTAATACTTAAATTTTTCTTTCTCCCTTTTACTTTTTAATAAAATTTTGACCAAATTTGTACTCTCATGTCTGGTAATCTGACCAACTACTCTGAAGACAACAATATGCAATATAATAGCCTTTGTTGAATTACTAGCATTTTGTTTAGTGAAATTCTCTGTCATTTCTATTTTCTTTGCTATTATTACCTTTAAAAAATAAAAAAGCTCTAGCATTACAAATGAAAAAAAAATTCATCTCACATTCCTAGGATTGAAATAGCACTGATAGCAATGATTATGACTGCTATATAGGGAAGTGTGGTATTTATTTATGGGGTAGAGGTGACTTTATTGCAAATCTAATGAAGGTAGAGCTTCACAATTGCCTTAAAAACTGCAAGTCATGTCTGAGCTGTGTGATTGTGTGGTTGTATATGTTTAGCAATCATATGTTTCTATGGAAGCACAATTGGCCAGGTAGGCCATTAGGAGATCTCTGTGGGTGTCTGCACACAGGATTTGATAGGATCGAAAACTGCAAGCTGGCGAAGGGAAGCTTCCAGGGCTACTGCCCCTGTGCTGCACACAGAACTGTGAAACCCACAGATGAGAAGGCAGGACAGACTGGAGTTGGAGTTGCAAGGACAAGTGCGCACACCCACAAGCCCACCAAGGAGCCCAGGAAGACAGGTAGAAGGCTGCGCGTGCTTCTGTTGCTGACTAGCTGAGTGAAATCCTCCAAAGTCAAGGTTCTTTAGCTCCTAAATGAGTGCACAGACCTGGCCCAGGAATGAAAGAGGTTGAAGTAGGATTAGAAGGGAGTGGTATCATTTGGGGGGTGCTGATTGGCCTTCACCAGAGAGGCAAGCCACCACTCCAACAGCAGTGAGGGTGAGCTGTGGAAGGTAGCCATTCTGCTTTGGGGAATGCCAGCCAGAATCTGTATTCCTGTCCCCACAACTAGAAACACAGTGGAAAGGAAACTGTGCAGCTACCCTTTAGCCAAACAGAACTCCAAACTTACTAGTACTGCAAAACAAAACCAGAAATAAGACAAAAAGAAATGACCGTCTAGGCTAACTTGTAGGTGATCTCTGCGAGCACCTTCTCCTGCCGCTGCCCACGCAAATTCACACAGCTTCACGGGATCCAGTTCCCTGTGGTCTCTGGCACCCAGCATTGCAGGTTTGTAGGAGAGAAGGGAGACGTGAAATACGCAATCGACAGTCGGGCTGAGAACATTCTTCCAGCCCTTATTTCTACTTTATGAAAATGGATAAACCTCTTAACCTCTACCGTAGCCATGAAATATTCTACAGCATCACCAAAATGAGCTGTGAAGCTGAAAGAAAAGAGTACTTTTCAAAATCATTAATGTGAGTTAGAGAAAATGGCTGGATTAACCTTAGTAGGGGGGACATACTTATTCTACATAAATCTATTTTGTCCAAAATTCATTACACAAGGAGGGAATCAAAATATCCAAGATACACGAATGCCTGGTAATTTCAGCAACCACACTGAAGACAATAATGTGCAATATGTCAGCCACTGTTGATTACCTATTATCTTTTTTGAAATTGTGTCTTACCTGTTATTTTTCTATACTCTTTATAATAAAAAAATAATGTATAAGGACATTGAAAATTTAAAAAATTGTATCAGAAAGCAAATAAGACTATTTTCATATATTTAAAATTTAGAAACCTATGAGATTTGTCTATTTTTCAAAATGTTTTAGTCATTTTTAATGACTTATTTATTCACTCACAAATTAATTTGAAAGCTAAGTGTGGGGCACATAACTAAAGTCCTAGCTTCTCAGAAGGCTGAGGAAGGAGGATCAGTTGATTGCAGGAGTTTGAGGTCCACCTAAATAACATACTAAGTCTCAACCAAAAAGTGTTTATTATTATTATTATTATTTATATAATATTTCTCTACATATTATTTCCAATAATATATTAACTATACTATTTGCAACACATATATTAGAAAAAAATACACAAAACCACCAAGGTGCACAATTAACGAACCATCAAGCGAATGGTCCACAGACCACCAAGGCGTATGTTCGAGACCTTAGCACACTGACCCTGAGAACAGGTTGGCACATCTTCCTTAGCAGGACCTTGGTGCAGGACCACTCTCTGCAGGCTTCTGTCCCAGCTGCCATGTAAAACATTCAGGAGCCTGCACTCTTCACTTCGGCTTTGCCTGGTATCCAGAGATCTTGCTCTTGCCTGTGCCCTCGAGACTACAGACTGACATTTTTGCTCCTTCTTTCACCCTTGTCAGAAACCTTGAGTGAGGTCTCTCCTTATGAAATGATCAGAAATGCATGATTTGGCAGGAAGAAATCATCCTGCCTCATCAGGCCAAATGGCGGGTCCCAGAGTGGGCGTGGCCAGGTCAGCAAGCATCATTAGCACCAAGTGGAGCAAGAGGCTCTGTGTCCCCTGGTGACGCCTACATCGCAGCACATGCCAGCAAACCCTAGCGAAGAGTCAGGGCCAAGGCTTTCTGAGTCTAAGAAAAATGAGCTGATTCTTGGTAGTGTGGCTGACACAGAAAACCAACACACTTTCAGAGTGGCCTCAGTTTATTGCCTACAGACTAGCTGTATCGCAGACCTTCAAAATTCATTCTAAAGAATATTTTAAAGAGAGAAATTTTATCACAATAAACTTATTGTGTTTTAATACATAAGCTTCTACTCTAAGCCACTGCTTCCTCATTTGTAAAATTTCCATCTTAAAAAAGTTCCTCTTTCTTGGAAAATGGGCTCCCTGCTGCACTATTTATACAAACATATGACTGTCACTGCTGAAGAAGGTGACATCTGGTGCAACAAAGAGAACTTTGCTTTTTCCAGCCAGAGATCCATTCTATGTGATATAAGTTATCTCCTTTCCTCTGTGGTGTGGGACACTCTCTCACATTGATCCCTATTAGGCCTGCATTCCAGGGAAAAGCTTCCCCCCTCCGGACCCGCCTGCTCTCGGTCTGATCACCACCTGGGCTCTTCTTCTCTACTCAATATCAGCTTTCTGAAAACTTCTGTAGGAAGTTATCCAATTTTTGCTCCAATTCTCAGATGTTCGTTCTCAGTCACCGCAGCCTGAACTCTGCCTAACCTTCCCCAATATTCAGCAGCGCTTAATGAGATTGTTTTATGTTGCCATACCAGAAAATTGAAAATTAAAAGGCTTTGATTTCTTAGTCAAGGAATCACATGAGGGAATCTGTGTGTGCACTTCAATTCTTTATCTTCTAATTAGAGGATTGGACTTCTTTAAGCAGCAAGAACCAGGAAACTAGAGACTATTACAAAGACATTATTTTAACTTTCGCTTTTTTCTTTTTCACTTTTATTCCCACCTTAGCGTGATTTTAATTTACAATTAAGAAACCCGAGTGATCTTTGCTAATAGAAAAATAAGAAGACTCGTGTTGCTCAGAGAATTTTAAAGAATGGGAAAGTTAAAAGAAGACTTTTCTGGCCCAGATTCTAGAGATTTCCAGCTGGGCTTCCCACCAACTGCCTCGACAAATTGCTTCACTTCAGCTGTCTCCAGTAACTGGTTACCTCGCCGGTTCCTCCCCTCTTCTGAGGTCCTTTGATCAGATCATGTCACCAACACTCCATGGTCACCTGTGAGTCTCTGAGTAGTCATATGTCCTCTCTGCTCCCCAAAATTCCCTTGTACCAATCCCTAGTGTCTTGAAAGGACTTGATTTGTGTACTTCTTCTATAAAGTAAGACCTCTAATACTTTTCTGAACTCTTTAGTCTTACCTGTTTCACAGAGAGAGAGAGAGAGAGAGAGAGAGAGAGAGAGAGAGACAGACAGAGAGACAGAGAGACAGA
>NDGM011241448.1:0-12090 GCA_002564305.1 Octomys mimax | reverse complement strand
AAGGAAAAATACTACTAATCATGCCATGAAAACGTGGGCACACTTATGCAGAGCATTCCTGAGGCCAAGCGTTTTACAGTCATCCCTTATTTAATCTCCTGGTAGCCCAGGAGGGAGGTGTAAATGCTGCCTTCAGGCTGCCAGTGAGGAAAGTGAGCCGCGGTGTATAAACAGTACGTGTTGGGTCAATAATTAAATGGCAGATCCAGGATTTGAATCCAGGTGTTTCAGAGAAGTAACTCCAAGGTCTTAACTGATAACATTTAATGCATTATAATGATGCTCTATGGTGGGATATTTGTAAGAATTAAACATATGTTTTGGAAAATTTTAATGACATGGGGAAAATATTTATAAGATAGTGAAAAATCAGGTCACAAAATTTGTACATTGCATAATTTCAACCATGTAGATTTTGAAATACTTTGTTGTCTCTTTTTCTATAGATTTTAGTTATTTATGTATTTATTTGTTTATTTATTCACAGTGCTGGGGGTTGGACCCAGGGCTGTTATACCTAGACACATCTATTTAATTTTTTATATAAGAATATTGATACAGAGACATTATGTTGGTTAAGTTGCTTAGGCTGGCCTGGGACATATGATTCTCCTGCTTTAGCCCTTCAGAATGTTAGGATTAAGGATGTGTACCACCAAGCCAAGCTCATTGATAAAAAGCATACTTGTCAAGTGGATAGAACTGAGGTTGCAGACCTGGCTGCTTTGAGAATATTATATTGCCATGATAGTTTCTTCTGGTCATGTAAACCAGCTTCTGTGAGGCATGACCGCATGCTCAGCTTGTTGGAAGGCTGAGACAGGAGGATTAGAAGTCTGAGACCAGCCTGAGAATTTTAGCAAAACCATATCTCAAAACAGAAAAAGGGTTGGGAATACAGCTCTATTTGAAGGCCATGGTTTCAATCCCCAGTACCAAAATATAAGAAATGAGAAAAACCTAAGAAAGGCCAAGGAAGTCTTCCCAAAACAGACTGGAGCAGGGATGTCTTCGAAAGAAGGTTTTTGGAGGCCAGGCTGGCCAGCAGGACTGTTTCCAGATAAAAATGGGGATCTCAGAGCTGGGCATAGCTTGAGAAAGGCCCCACAGCTCAGGACGGCTTTTCCTTCTCCAGACAAGGGCATCTCCTGGATTCTGTCCCCGTTCTTCCTTACCCCCTTACCCCCTTCTTTATCCTACCTCTTCCTCCTCCTTCTGCCCTACCCCCAACTCCCTCCTGGTTTTCAATCTCTACTGGACACTGAGATTCATCAGTACCTATGAAGAGGTTGATGAACAGAGTGAACCTTGGTTGTTTCTTTTAAAATCAGCAACATCTGTTTCTTTCCTTCTAATAGCAGCACAACTTTAATCTCTGTTTCTCCAACCCTGCTTTTATATTGCTTCAAATAATGTAACTCTAATTTCTAAACTGTGCACATGGTGATTTAGTGAAGAAACAATTAGTCAAACTGAATAGCTTGTAAATGCTCTCTACCCAGGGGGGCTGACAGGGCCATCAGTCAGAAGTCACCCTTCTGTCAGCAGCATGTGATCTGACCTTGGCTGGTCAAGTTCTGCCTTAGAGTCTGAGATTTGAGCATAGGACATAGGATGGAGAGCAGGGGAAGAGGGTCATTGTGGAGGAGCCATCTCGCAAAAAAATTTCTCCCTTAGATCTGGAGCTGCCAGTAACCTTGGTTTCCTACATAAAGCTTTATTCTTTGCTTTTCTTTCAGTCTATAGGCTTCTTTCTGCTGTTGCTGATGTTTGCCTTAGTTGGACAGTCCTTTTCTGTTACTACCAAATAGCTACACAGATTGAAGTCATGGCTGCTGTTAGTCTCAGCAACTTAATTGCAATACACAGAGGAGGACAGGCCCTTTCACTCTGCTTTCCTCTCATAGGGTCATTCCAGATCTTGTGGCCTAGACATAGGGGTTTTGTTTCTATATCTAGTTGCAGGGGTGGCACTCATGAGGACCACGCCATGACTAGCCTTGTTCACTGATAGCATTTTGTGGCTTTTTAATCTGCATAAGATGAGTGAAAGCCAGACGGAGGGGTAAATTGGCGAGGCAGCTACCACAGTGGAAGGGTGTGCCATCATTACCTGGGCAGTTCAGGGCCAGGGAACTCGGGAGTCCAGGGAGCAACCTGATGGGAGTAGTGAGTCTCACACAGCGGAGGAAGGCGTTGCCCCCCGAGGATGAGCAGACCCCTCTCTACTTTTTGTGTGACTGAAACACATGTCAGATGAAATTTTGGTTCTGTACACATAAAAGTCACACTCCCCTTAAATAAATGAGTCCTTTCATGGCCTTTGGAGCCTTTAATGTGATTCATGCCATCTCTGGTTTAGAAAACCATGAAAGAAAATAGAACAAATATAGTAAATGGGACATTTTGTACTAAATTATTTCAGAGCATTGATGATGTAGTGTATTTAAGAGAATGGGGCAGAGTTCTAGATACTAAAATAGTGTTCAAGATGTAGTGCAGGGCGCTGGAGACAGCATGGTGCCCTAAGCACCTGCCTAGGAAGTACAAGGATCAGAGTTTGATCCCCAGGACTACATGCCATGCTGGTCCCAGACCTCTAGGCATGGTGGTGCATGCCTATAATCCCAGAGCCGGGGAGGCTGAGACAGGAGGATCACTACTGCATAGCGAGACAAATAAATAAAATAAAAATTAAAGAAGATATATTGGAAAAACAGAAAATGATCTAGCTGTTAAAATTATATATTTAAAAAATTAAAAACACACAAAAAGCAAAATCTGTCCATTCTGAAGAATGTAAATACAAAATATATACACATGTATGTACATGTACACATACATGTGTATATACACATATAAGGTTATATCACATATGTGAATAAATATTAAAGGTGTAAGAGGTTAAAACCTCTTTAGATTAATAAGCTACTGTGTGTATCAATTAAAAAAAATACCTAACATTGTCTTAGCATAGTTTTGGATATAGCTCAATGAACATACTGAAGACAGAAGACTCACCCTGGGTGTTTACGGCATCAGTCATCAAGTCTAAAGCCTGAATAAAATAAAAAAGGGACAGAAGTAGTCTTGCTTCAGTTTCTTCAGAGAAACTCTGGTCTTCACTGTCACTTCCAGTGCTGACCCTCCAGCTTCCCCGCTCAGACTTTTTGCGCTCACAGCTCATTCTCTCCAGCCCCCAGCTGTGACCTGTTGTAACAGAAAATGTCCATCCCCAGGATGGTTCAGTTTCTTAGTTGTCTGGGTAATAGTTCCTGCTCCAGTTCTGGTTGCTCTTGTCTGTAAGAAATAGCTGGTCCACCTGTGATGTACAGCTGGTGACTGTGATACGCATTGTATAAGCCAGTCCCCATTTGACAAGCCATTCTGCCTCTGTACTTCCTGACTGCTTATCCCACATAAGTTCTAGACTACCAGAGATCAGGGTATGATATTCTGGGAATGATCGTGATTAATGCCTGTCAATGTAAAAAAAAAAAAAAAAAAAAGTCTGCCTCCCAGTCTTGGATGTTGTTTTGGTGTTTTTGCTTGCTGTCGCATGGAAGTCCTACCACGCTGACCTCTTTGGTCATTGCTTGCGGCCCCAAAGATGGAGCCAGGACCTTTCCAGGTGCCAATGGGAAGACACACCCTTAAGATTTCTTGAGTCCCCTCAGAGGTCTGGAGGAGGATTCCTGGCTCTCTGCTTGAGCGGCTTACATCAGACCCCAAAGAAAGGAGGACAAAATCAGTCTGCCTGCCTGTCTGTTTCTAGTAAGAGTCCCAGACGCACCCTACTTGGTCTGTCGGTCCTACTCAGTATGAGCAGAAGAAAAGCTGCATCAACTCTTGTTAGTTAAGGCCACCTTCCAGGGAAGTGGGGTTGGAATGTTTAACCTCTGCGTGCTGCTGACTGATTGTGTGAGTGAGTGCAACAGACAGAGCAAGCAGTGGGCTGCTCCATCTGCACACTGAGACCAGTAAGTGCACCTACAATTATGTGATGAGTGGCACACGACAGAACAGAGGCCTTGCACCCTCTATAGCTAAGTCATACTGAAGTCTCCATGGGGCAATGGCTGGGTGGGCATCTGAGTGGTTTCTCTCTGAGGGGCACCCACCCTGTGTCTGTTGCCATTGTTCAAGGGTACACAGCACACACATAGCAAGGCTGAAATGGGAATAGTCAGAGCCCACAGTCCCTGTCTTCAGGAAAAAAAGGGTTTCTACAGTGTTAAAAATGAAGCCAAACTGCTCCTTGTATCTCCAAGAAAGATAAAAAGGAAAAAGAGGCCCATTTTTCCTGAGAATTCCATCTTGGAACTTTTGTCAGCCACCACAGTTGCTGCCAACACACCAAGTTTCATCCCTCACTCCCCACTCCCAACTCATCTTTGAACTGGTTCCAGCTAGCCATGGTCTGCATTTGGCCACAGCCCTACCCCACTCCCACCCCACAAGCCTATCCTGGTCAGATGTTGTATTCTAATGCCCACCCGAGATGACTGTCAGCATTTTTTTCTGAGTTTCAATTTTTCCTAAGAAAAATGGGACTGTCAGCCCTGACAAATGAGTTGTACCCCGTTGGCCCTGAATAGATAGGGCAGACTGAACTCTATCAAACGAGGCCCCTGAGAGCCCTCAGTCATTGCAAAAGTCAGGGAAGCCTGTGTCTTTCTTGGACAATGAAACAGAACTTGCTGCCTTCAAAGGTTCCCTCTGTCAAAAATTTACCATCTCTGGGGCAACGTGGACTCTTGCCTCTCTCTCCTTCTACCAGGCACAAACGCAGCCTGGGAAGACATCTGTGTCACACCAAGCCAGTCAACCTCCCTCTCATTTAATCTTTACATTCACTTTTGATCCCCAAGAGGAAAATGATGTCTTCATCAGCCTGAGACAGACAAGCACAATGCTGAAGTTCTGAAAACTGCTACCAGACGAGAGGAGTAGACTGAAGACCCATCTTTGGGGCTGGCCATCAACTGTGCCAACTTACCACAGGACCTGTTACTATTGGATGTCTTGGAAAGCATAAACATGCACCCGGTAACACATCCACTTGCGAGACTGTTAATCACCTCGTGCAAGATCTCTACTGTCAACAATGTCGTGATCACCTGAAACTCTGCAGTTTCTGACCCCTGCACTCGTTTTGGACTATTCTACATTAATTTTTAATTTTTTTTTGTATTTTTAGGGAAGGGTCTACAGGGTGTTGAGGGTCTCACTACTAGATCAGACTCCTAGTGATCCGCCTGTTTACAGCCTCCCAAGAGCTGGGGTTACAGGTGCATGCGCCACCATGCCCAGTCTCACTGTTCTACGTTTAAAAGATGCCTTCCTTTGTTTGCAAATTGCTACCATAAACCCATTCAACTGAAAATCCAGGTGGATTCAATTGCCATAAAGGCTTACAAACTCTCTTCCTATTTTATTTATTTATTTATTTAGTTCAGGGTCTAGCTATGCGGCTTGGATCCATAGTCATCCTCCTGTCTCAGCCTCCTGAGCGCTGGCATTACAGGCGTGCCCAGTTTTGGGGTGGGCACGGCATGCTGTTCCGGGGATTGAACTTGGGTCCCTGTGCTTGCCAGGCATGTGTTTAGACTGCTGAGCTGCCTCCTCTGCCCTCTCCTACTAGTTTTAAGGAGGCTCTAACAACAGATTTGGCTTTCATCACAGTCCCCAGGAGTTTAGAATATCAAACTGCTAAAATATACCTTTCCTGCCTGCGAAGCCAGTTCCAAATCTCCAAGCTTTCAACACTACCATGATTGCCTTCCATATATATTGCCTCAGCCTTCTGCCCCCCACAGCCTGATAGTACACCTGTGGACCTAAAGAATACATTTTTGGCCTTTGGTTGACTCCTGTCAGCCAGCCTCTCTTCACAAACACCCCTGTTCGGGCCTCAGAGTTTAGCTTACCTGGACTCAATCTCCCAGAGGTTCAAAAGCTTGTTTTCTCTTCACTGTCCTTCTCATTGATGACAGCCACGCTGCCTCTGGAAAGACACAAAAGCGCTGCTGGAATGTGTGGCAGAAGCCGGTTATAAAAAAAAAAACGAAGAATTTCTTAAAGCTGTTGTATTATAACAAATCTGCTTCTGGGGTTCATAGAAACAATGATGTTTACTCAGACTGTCAACCCCTGGGAGCACCCACAGACCTACCCGTGATTTGGTCACTAAGGGCTGCCTTCCCCCTTTGTCCCTGTGGCCCAACAACCACTGTCCTTCTGATCAAAAAGCTGACAAGCGCACCTTAGATGGATACCTAATTGTCCAGGTACTGCATGCTGTGCTAGACCTCATCCAGTCCCATGACTGCCTGGCACTGGCTAATGAGCTATTCTCTAGCCAAACTGGACCTCCTGACAGATGCTGAGCACATGCTGTTTACTGATGGAAGTGGCTCTGTTAGGACTGACAGGCTAGTTATGCTGTGGTCACTTTGAATGAAACTGCTTTGGCCAAAACTCTCCTGTAGGGATGATCTTCTCAGCAAACTGCTTCTTGCTGTTGCTTAGAAGCATGTCACCAATGACACAAAATAATCTGGTCCACTGGCCTAATGTCCTTCCAGGGATTCATCTGACTAAACATCAACCCAAGCCACAAGACCTGCCACTACCATATGTTCTACAAGCTCAAGCCACTGTGCCTGGGACCCATACCCTTGCAGACAGGTCAGGCTTCAGTGTCTGTATCACCAGCCCCAGATTCCCATCCCATACCTCTACTGAGAAGATAATAAAAGCTTATATGATTATGCTATAAAAAAGTCATCACAGACCTGCATTTGTAGCAGTGGGAACTGAAAAACTAGATTAAATAAAAACCACATACAGAACACAGGCCACAAAGCTCTAGAACAGTTTAAAAAAATAGCTTGCAACCGGTTAAAAGCCCAGCTTTATCTGTAGACATTCCTTCACACACATACAGCCTGGGTACGTATTAACTATCTCCACAAGTTTCAGAAATCCATCCTTAGATTTGCTGGAGAATTAGCATTGATAGCACCTCCGACCCTCACTTTAAAGAGACAATGCACCCAAAGCCCTGTCCTGGTCATCTTGGATGCTGTCCAGTCCATGCACAGTAGAAGCCTGAGGAAAGCATTCAAAGGATTTCTCCCTGCCTATTCTCCTTGATTTTTGTGTGCCCCAGTGCTTGCTTCCCTGCTCCCAGTAAGCTGTGTTTCAACCCAGGTAATAGTTCTTGTCTAGTCCCAGTTCTGGTTGCTCCTGGCTCCTAGAAAGGGCCAATTAGTGTGATGCACAGCTGGTCACTGTGATGCACATTGTACAAACCAGTCCCCATTTGACAAGCTGTTCTACCTTGGTACTTCTTGCTTATCCCATATAAATGCTGAACCACCAGAGATCAGGGCCTGATATTCTGGGAATGATGCCTATCTGTGCCTATCAGCGTAAGTAAATCTGCCTTCAAATCCTGGATGTAAGTTCAGTGGTTTTGCCCTTGAATTATCAGCTACAATGGTACACTGCAGTGAGCTCTGTGCTCACTGAGTCTTCTACCTTTGACTGGATTTTCTGGCTCTCCAATGTGTAGGCAGCTGTTTTGCATTCTTCCACCTGACCCAGTAGGTGGTCATTATAAGCCTACCCTGTATAGCATTGTATTTTATTATATAATGTATATATGATATATAACATACATAATATATATATAATGTTATGTATATAATACAATATTATATTTGTTATCTGACTAGGCAGTTACCTTTGGGATAAGAAGAGGTGAACTGAAGTTAGGGAAGATGGTCAAAGAAACTTAATTTTGTTGGTTTGATATTTACAAAAGGGATGCGTTTATATATTTCTGTTGAAACAAAAAATAAAACTTCAAAGACAGATAAAAGTACAGTGGCTCTGGTTGATGGAGAACAAAGAGTTGTGTACAGAAACCCAAATCCCTCCTCTGCTTCTGAAACTTCTCTGGAAGTACTGGAGCTGAGTTTGAAAAGTTCACTGATTTCAAATATTCATTTTTTAAGTCAAGGAAACAGAGACCTAGGAATTGACCAGAATATGTAACTTATCTGAGGCTTTCAGTGTTTCTTTCTTGTAATCAGGCAAAACCCATGGAAAGTCAAAACCTCCCTTCCTTTCCCTGCACCAGCACTACACTAACCCTTCCTAGGAGATGAGGTTCTAGATTGCCTTGGTAACAAGACTGTTTGAATTAAACCTAAGATGTCATAAGGGAAGGTTAATAACATAATGATTAACAGCAGAACTTGAAGTATAAGGAGATGAATTGTGCTCATTGTATCCATGAACTCAGAGTCTCTGACCCACCTGCCCCACCTCCAATTTAGAGGTGAATATGGGTCCCCCTGTGGTCACCGACCTTCAGAGAGCAGGCTCGCAGCAGAGAGACAGGGAACACAAATAGGGACCCAAGGAGGATATGCTTCAATGAGGGAGTCAAGATGTTGACACATGTTCTGGAAGTGTCATTGTTGCATCTTTTCTTTCACTGTAGAAATATTTGAGGCTTCAGCCAGGTTCTTGGGAAGTGAGCAGAGATTGTAAGTCAAACTTAGTCCTCCTTCCTCCTAGCCAGAGACCAAGAGAATTTACTAAAAGCGTAATTACTAATTGTGAAAATGCTCTGAAGGAAACTTTCTGGATATGATGATGAAGAATGAGAGGAGCTTTAGATTCCATGGTTCCAAAAGGCCTCTGTAAGAAGGGAAGTGCATGGACGATCAAACAGAATTGAGTGGTACTTAGGGGCACATCTATGATCCTGCAAAAAAGCTGCCAGCAAACGAAATATTCACAAACCAAAGCACATAAGACATTGAGGAGCAGAGTGCCTATGCTGAAAGAAAGCTGCAGTAAGGGCGCAGCTGGTTGAAGAGCGGAAATCCCCAAAAGTGTGTAGTCGTCATTGCCCCTGGCTCCAATGGGAATGCCATCCGTAAACCTGTGGTTCAGCCAACAATAAATCTGTGATACTGTAAGGCCCTTGGGTGGCAACAGCTGACGTGGCCCAGGTGCCTCGATGCTTGACTTGAAACTTGAGCCAGTTGACTAATGATATTGGAGTGTGTATAAAAGAAGCAGTATCGCCTCAGTTTTCTCCTTTACTAACCAAGCTAAATAGCAGGCACCTGCAATACAAAGAACATGGCCTGCTACTTGCCTTCAGTGGAATAGGTTTTGGATGTTTCAATGGGATGGGCTATAGACAGGTGTTACTGTGGCTGGTATGGCATTTAAACGTTTTACACTAGCTGTCAACATTTTAATATGAGCTATTTCTCATGCCCAGAGAGGACAGGGAGGGAACAAAAAGGACAGGTTTCTGTACTAGGATCCTTATACTAGGAGAACAAGAGGAGACCAATTAACCCTGGACATGGGTAGGATAATGCAGGCTCCTTAGCAGAATCACAGAGCAGATGCTATCTCAGCAACAAAGTGAGAGACATTGGTGGCCCATGTAGATGTGTGGTTGGGAGGATGGGATGAGGTGGAGGTAGCTACAATGGGTTTGAGTTTGCAGTACAGTGAATGGGAATTATTGGCAGAATCTTTGGTCAAACTTTCAACCCAAATGTACAACAGACTGATTAAGGAGAGCAGTAAGCTCTGAAGGCCTAGGTATCAAACATGAATCATGTCACTTGGATACTAGTGACTGTGCCAAAACAGTCTTCATACAAAAGGTATGAGATAGGAGCATGGTGACAGTGTTTCTAACAACCTCCTGGACCCTGGGTCAGACCTGAGTAGTGAGGGTTTAGTAAAGAAATTGCTATTGAGTGGGCCATGGCTCTATTTGACCTAGAAAATAAAGATTTTCTGGCTTATATAGTATTTGTATCTTTAAAAACGTAGTTGCTAACAGTTATAACAATAGGCATTTTTGCATAAAAATCTGAATTTGCCCTCATTCATCATTTCATTTCACATTACTAAATATTTTTATTTTTAGTATTTTCCATAGTTGATATTTTTACTTGTTTATTGTGTATCCTCAGTAGGCTGCGAGCTCTGCACAGGCAGACACCTTGTCTTGCTTGCCCTGTTTCCTTTAAACTTAAAACACTGTCTGGAATACAGTATGCAAGCCACATGTTTATTATTTGTCCAATGAATGGACAAATTTGCTTTTCTACACAATGATTACCACAGCTGGCACATGGCCATCTTCCGGATGTGTCCTTGGGAATTAGTGGGCTGTGGGGCATCTGAGAGAAAGAACAGGAATAAGGGCAGAAGGAATAGTCAGATGATGAAAAGACCCAGACAGTGAGGACAGAGCTCAAGGGAGGAAGGAAAACAATGGTGGGCAATCAGCAGAGTCCAGGCTGCTGCAGAGAGAAGGGGATGAGGAGCAGCAAGGGGAGGGCTCAGCGCGAGCTACTGGCTTGCCAGAAAGCAGGAGAGGACTTGGAGAAAGAAAATGTGAAGGCAGTATCTCAAAGTTGTAGCTCAGTTTTGAGAAATTATGATTATGACATGCAGATAATTTTAAGCCCATGTGTGGTAAGGGAACAACAATATAAAAAAGATGGGGAATGGTGGGGGATGCCCCACCTTAGAGCAGGTAGGAAGTCATGATGGGCACAGGTAGAAGGATTAAAAAAGGAGGAGAAACCCATTCCTTGGGATAAGAGGAGGGGGATCAGGAATCACAAGCTCTCCAGAAATATGTGCTTTAGAAGGTCTTCACTTAGGGGAAGATTCTAGAAACCTTTGATGTCATTTGAGTAAGTAATAAATAAATATGGACATAGATTTGCAAATGAGAAGGATTGTATATAGCAAATGTATCCATCTTAATAAATAATTTGGCTTTAGAAGAATTTGAAATGGCATTAGGTATTTTGCATCTAATCCACTGATTCCTGTTTCTTTCTAAGACTTTTCCAGAAGAATTGGTTTGGATATAATTTTCATGGTGGATTAAATATTAGGTAATTAAATAAAAGAAGAGGTATCTTATCTCCAGCAGTAAAGGAAATGGAAAAATATTACTACTAGTGGGCCTTGTGGGTGGAAAGGCTAAAGAGAATTATAAGAAAGCTGGCTTTGTCCTAAAGCCTCGTGGCAGTCTTGATTATACTGTTTTTGGTATTTTTATTTTGTGGCACCAAGAAATATTTGTTCAGTGAATAGATAAATGTAAGGTCAGATTGCCCACAAAAGCTGGCAGGATTATTTTAATGTTCAGGTTTCTGCAGTTGCCTCCCCTGCTTCTGTTTCATTTCAACTTTAAGGTATTCCATCAAAGTGGGTTGGTGGAAATATTTTCCAGTAATAAGACTGCCAGGCTGTCATGACCATGCTCTTGGTCTTTTGGGAAGTCAACCTACCCAATGTCCTGGAGGCCTGCGCTGTCTCAGGCAGGCCTCAGCCTGGTAGGGACAACCTGAGAGAGGCGCTGAAGATTGCTGGCTTCCAATTCCGACTGTGATAGGTCAGACTGGAGAAGTTAACAGACTTCTCAGTAACTCCATTTCCTCATCTGTAAAATAGGTAGAATAATATTTCCTGTCTCTCAGGATGATTTTTGAAGATTTAGATAATACAGGTAGAGAATGCAGAGGAATGCCTTGCATACAGCATCCAGTAAGTGCTACTAGCTATTATTGCTGCAGGTAGTTCCCTTTAAGGACAGTTAAAATTTATTTACTAAATATGATTTAACATTTTTTTGAAAATACATTGTGTGTGTGTGTGTGTGTGTGTGTGTGTGTGTGTGTGTAGGGGGAGATTGAGAAAGGACGTTATTCCTGGAGGTGAAAGTTTCACGGCCTCTAGGTCTACTTCTGATTCACAAATCATCCTACAATCAGCTCCTGAGAGGCGAAGGGACTTGTTCTGGAGATATTAAGAGCAATGGCTGAAATAAGCTATGCTTTTTGACTCTAAATACAGTCTCTCTTATTTAAATCTCATTTCTAGGAATGGCTTGTTAAATTTTCAGAAATCATCCCAAATGGTGTACCAATCCAAGTTTATCTAAATTAGTCAGCCACAACTATCATGGACTATTGGACTATATTGGGATATTTTGCTGAATTCAAGTACCTACAATATTTG
>NDGM011241434.1:332-28210 GCA_002564305.1 Octomys mimax | reverse complement strand
CAGTGTTAATGTAAAAACAAAAACAAAAACAAAACAGTGTCCCAAAATCTTTCTGAATTTATTTAATTACTGTGTAGGTTTAAACTGTCTCCAAAATGTTTAACAATTAGTTCTTGTTAATAGTGAGTTCATGCTCTTCACCTAGCCATAGCATGTATTTTATAATATTTTATATAATGCTTTAGAAAATGTTGGGCCTGGCATATAGCTCAGCATCACAGTATCTGCCTCACAAGTTCAAGGTCCTGACTCGATTACTAGTACCCCAAAAGAATGTTCATTGGTTTTATCTGTAATGAAGAAATATGTGCCAGATGGGATCTCATCTTACTAAAGACTTACAAAATCCATTTGGATTAGATATCTAATTTAGTTGTCCCCAAATTACGATGAAGAATTGGGTTTCTAAAAAGTCAAGTAACTTTTACCCATGATTATAAGCTAGGAACAAGCTCATTTGCAGTCAACTTTTTGTCTCTGAGACGTGTATTCATTTAATCATAAAAGCTCTTTTCTACCTAATTATAGTGAGAGATAATTGCTATGGTAACCTTATTTGAAGAACTAATCTATAATATTCTAGTTTTAAGCCAGACTTAATAGCTGGAATGATACAGGCACCCAATCTCATTGAGAAAAAAAGTGGATTCCTTCTTTTGGGTTAACTGTACAGAGGAGAAAGAAGAACTAGAATGGCAAATTAAAACTCTACTTGTGAAGAAAAATTCTTTGATTAGAAGAGAAAGCCCTGGAAGATGAGTTCTAGCAGTATGGATGAGACACTGGCCCGAAATCTCAGAAAGGAATTTTTGCCTGTATGTCTAGAAAGCAGCACGTATAACGCTGGCACAGTTTAGTCAGCTCAGTAAGAAAGACTAAGCCTTGGAACAGTCAAGTAACAGTTAATGACTGGCGAGAGAGGATGGAACTGTAACCAGAGGCTCATTTTCTTTAGCCATCAACTATTCAGATATTCCCTGGGAAGTGGGCCCAGGGAGATGGCTCAGTAGAATAAGCACTTCCCTGACAAGCGCAAGAGCCTGAGTTCAATCCCTGGTTACACACACACACACACACACACACACACACACAAAAACACCTTCACAGTAAAGTCATACAGTACAGATATTCCCTTGGAAACATAACAGGTTAGACATGCAAATCTTTAAAGAGGAAAACAATACTGATACATCCTTTTTAAAGTAAACACCATGCATTTTAAGTCTGTGATTTTAACTTGCTGGAAATAAAGTGGCGTCATAAAAGCCTAATTAACTTCTTTCTTTTAAAAGAAGGGTAAAGAATGACTCGAAGATTTCTAAGTATAAGTAAACGCCAAGGAAAACTCTCATAGTAGAAGGGAGCACAGGAAGAAGGTGCTGGGTGCTATTTTACCATGAGCTTTGGCTTTTTACTGTAGACTCTGTGGAAAGTCAAAAGGACTCTTTTACACAGAGCTACAGAAAGGGACATGTGGTAATAGCTACTGTCTAAGCTCCATAAGAAGCCAGAAGTATCATGTTCACCTAGGAAGTGCCAAAAGATACATTTATGTGATGATAAAAGACTGGAGAATTGGAGACAAGGACGTTAAACTGAGAGAAGTGAAAACAGATTAGTGTACGAAGACAACCCTTTGTACCAAGCTCAAGGCTGTAGGTGAGCAGAAAGATAGAGCCCTGAAAACAGAGCAAGCTGAGGTCCCCCCAACACCAGTAGCTGTGCGGCTTCTCCCACACGCAGGTCTGTCTAATTCTGGCCCCAGCAACTGGTGTTAAAAGACCCAAAGGCCTGCCAAGCCGAGGCATAGATGAGGTCTTCCCTAAGTGGAAGAGCTTATAATTGTAAGAAATATTAATATGCCTATATGTTTGTTTTAAACATTGCTACTGAAGCAATGAATTCATGTTTCTTTAACTGATGAAAGAAGAAGCACCTATGGCTGACTGTGCATACACAAAAAAATCTAGGTTTCAGTAAGATTTTTTTAAATACCACCCTAATGATATGTTTCATGTACCAGTGACACATACTGGAGTTGCAGATACTGGCTCTGAAGAAGAACTACACACTCGTAGTATTACCAAGCATAGGGATGTAGGCAGCATTGTGTAAAACATCACCTGCTACTTGAAAACTCACTAAGGGCTCCGATGAAGGTGTGCAGGCAGTATTCAGTGGGGCTCAAGCCAGCACATTCTTAAGTACTGACACGGTCCAGTCCTGAGAAACTCCTTTCTGAGTTTGGGATTACTAAGCCATAGCTCTTTAATACATTAAACAATTTGTCTGAATTTATAAAAAATTAGCTCTTCAGACATATGTCCAACTTGTATCATAAAATTGACTGGGAAGAATATTCTAGATGATTATTCATCAGGACACTCTGAAACGGTGGGAACAAACAGGCATGAAATTTGACCTGTCACAATCCTTAGTGTACTACAACGTAGACTGGATTTCTCTGGCTAGCAGAAAACGAAGTTAGAAAGGACCAACGCTCAGGGCTGGGGATACAGCTCAGTGGTACAGTGTTTGCCCGGCAAGTGTAAGGTCCCAAGTTCAATCTCCAGCACCAAAATAAAAGAAATGACCAAAGCTCAACTATCTTTTCCTGGAGAACCCCAGTGTCCTTTAAAATCAACTAACAGGGTTGGCCAAATAGCTCAGCGGATTAAAGAGCCTGCAAGTAGGTGTAGGGGCCGGGATCCGATCCCTGGTCCTGCTATGCTGGCCCCGCCTCTGTGGTACACTGAGATGGCAATTGATACTGGGTATGGTGGNGCACGCCTGTAATCCCAGCTCTTGGGAGGCTGTAAACAGGCAGATCACTACAAGTCCGATCTACACAGTGAGACCCTGTAGACCCTGTCCTACATAAAAAATAAAAAAATAAAAAAAATAAATCAACTAACTGCCATGAACTGCTGGCTTCTATCTTATATGAGATCTGCCTTTGCCATTGTTCCATAAAAATTCAGGTTCAAAGAACTATCCTCTTGATTGGCTGAGGGAACTCCACACTCAAATGCAAGTTGGGGGTGGTGACATGGAGCTGAAAGGAGCAGCCTGGCTTTGGAGAAAGGCCACATGTGTTCCAAAGACAGCGCAGTGATGGGCCCTCATGCTGGCCATCTTACCTGTAAACAGGGCTGTCTCTCCTTCTGCCTGGCCGAGAGCCGCATCTGCTGCTGAAGTTCCTGAGAATGGCCCCACACTGGCACTCTTCCCTCACTCTTGTTTTTGGGCTATAAAACCACTGAGCCAAACACCTTCCTCCACCTAACTCAATGAAATCTGAAATGCAAGATGAGAGCTACAAGGCTGACCTTCAATATATAAGGAACTCTATCCAAATTATAAAGCCACAGGGGGGGGGGGGGGGGAAACCCAAACTGTTTTGATGGGGAGTACAATTGGAAAATCATGAATTGTTTCAGGTACTGTTATCTCCAACATGTCTAAACTGCTAAAAGACTATGCGTACAAGTATTCCATGGAGCCTGCTGTGCCTTCAGAACTATGCCTCTTGGCCCCTTTAAAGGGAAGGCCTACAAACACGTTTGTAACATGTGCACCTCTCTTTTCCACTTATTTTTAGACAAAAAAAGTCTAAACATTGCTCCATGCTTTCTTCATGGTCTATCTTTTTAACACAGAAGAAAAGAATGCAAACTGAATGGGCCACCAGAGCTCCTCAGCAGGGACCTCTGGGCCCCCAAGTCTCAGGATAGAGAAGCATGCTCTTGTGCCTTCTCGTAAGGGTCTCAGGTCTGTGACATTTGCGGGATGCTCACAAGCACAGGCAGGCAGGAAGGAGCTGGGGGCAGGTCAGCTCAGTGGGACACTAATCTTGTCACCCTGACATTCCGCTAAACAAACCAGCAAGACAAAGCTCCCGGCTCAGGTCTGGGCACCCCAGCACCCTTCCTTTGCTGTTCAAACATCTGCCTTCTTTCTCCAGTAACCCAAGGCACCAACAATTTGTAGGACACTTATGTGGTCTTCTGTTTTTAATTTATGATAAATTTCAAATATTATCATCTTTTATAGTAAAGAAAACAGCATAACAAACTTGCAAGTCTTTATTATGCAGAAATAGTTACCAACTCATAGCTATTCTTGTTTCATCCAAACCCTGCTGCAGAATTATTTTTAGGTAAATTTTAGTTCTATTTTTTAAAAAATAATTCAGATATAAGAAGGAAGTAGAATAAAAACAAAACTATAATGCCATGATTATATCTATAATATTAATAACCTATTAATAAGATCATATATCTAGCCAGTTACCAAAGGTTTTTTTTAATGCATTTGGTACGGGTACACAGTTTACAGAGTCTCACTATGTAGCTCAGACTTGTAGTGATCCTCTTGTGTTCTGCCTCCCATGAGCTGGGATTACACGCAAGCACCACCATGTCCAATCTCAACTGCCCTCTCAGCGTGCCCTGGGGGCATCCGCTGAGCTAGCTGGCTGGCCTTGATCAAAGTTTCTTAGCCAACACATACTTATTTTTAACAGCTGGCATTTTTCAAATCAGAATTGAAATATGATTAAAATATTATAATTAATTCAAATGTCTTTTACATTTAAGTCAGATTCCTCTTTCCTCATAATGTGTGTGTGTGTGTTTGTCTCTTTGAGACAGAGTCTCACTATGCATCTCAGGCTGGCCTTTAACTGCAAACCACCCTCCTGCCTCAGCCTTCTGGGTGCTGGGATCATAGGCTTGCGCTGCCACACCCAATTTATAATTTGTTTTAAAGAAAGCAGATATTTTTGCTCTTTAGAGTATCCCACAGACTGGAAAGGACTGTTTTGCTTGTGATTTTAGTGTCCTTAGGATGTTCAGAACTTAAATATATTTGATGTTTTAATCCACACCAGCCATTTTCATTTATATGCAAATCATTACATTGGTCAATGAGAACCTCTTCGATTCAAAGCCCTTCAACATGACCCAATCATTTTTTTTTTAATGTATTTGGTGCAGGGTCTTTCTATGAAGTTTGGACTTGTGATCCTCCCGTTTTCAGCCTCCCCAGGGCTGGGATCACTGGTGTGCAACACCATGCCCAGACTCCATACCGCCAGCATGGCATGTGGTGTTGGAATCAAACCCAAAGCTGAGATTTTTATAGGACAAGGCTCAGCCTGATTTACCCACTTCTCCCACGCGTGGAACTGCACTGGTAGCAGGCAGCCGCGTTCCTTCCAGCAGGGAGTAGTGTTCAGTAACCAACCGCAGCTAGAGGCTGCTTACTGCTCACAAAGCACTTCTGACACAGAACCTCATGTCTACACACACGGAATGTGTCCCATGTCAAAGTGCAGCGAGAAGTTGCTTTGCTTCCAGTCACTGTCTTCTGTACTTCTCCAAAGTACCTGATGATGAGCGTCTACCTGGTTAGCTAAGCAGGACAGACAGCGCATACCACCTCAGCAAGTAAAACGTTCACAGGCAGAAACTAAACGAAGAAAGCACGAGAGTCCCTTCCATTCACTGGAATGACTAGGAATTAGCTATGTTCTATTAGTAGAAAAATGGAAATGGAAAAAAATACTGCCTTTCTAGATAGAAAACAATTTTTTTCTTTTCTTTTCTTTTTTTTTTTTTAAATCTTAATTTTAAAAACCAAGTAAAGCCATTTCTGTACAGGTAAAAGAAAACTGGAGGCAGGAGTGAGAAATAATTGCTTCCAGAAAAAGTCTCACTAGGAAACTCCCTGGGGCAGGAGTAACAAAGGTGACTCATGGCCCTGTGCTGGGGACAGGTTCCTGTTGTTAATCTGCTTGTCAACACTGTGAAAGGTCGAATTAGGCTGACTGTGGAGTGGAGGCCCGAGGTACTGGAGGCCAACCCGAGAACATTCCTATAGTCTTGTACACTCATCTAGCTAATGAGGAAGAGCAGTTCTAACTTCACAAAGATGAATACTCTCTAAGCCTCACAGTATACTGCATACAGGGAAGAAAACAAAACAAAAAACAGAAGGGCATGCTTCATAACTGTGTATAATTTTATTATTTTTTTCCTGTATTTTAGAGAAGGGTCTACAGGGGGTATAGGGTCTCACTACTAGATCAGACTCATAGTGATTCTCCTGTTTACAGCCTCCCAAGAGCGGGGATTACAGGCGTGTGCCACAATGCCCGGTCTCAACTGCAGTCTCAGCACACCCCAGGGGTGGGGCCGGCACAGCAGGCGCGGGGATCAGCCCCCGGCCCCTGTGCCTGCTTTAAGGCGCTTTAATCCCCTAATCTATTTGGCCAGCCCATAACTACGTTTTAGACCACATTTATTCAGATAGAAAAAGTGTTCTCACCCTCTGAGTTTCCTGTAAAACTAAACCTGTTATGGAGCTGGTACTCATTGAGGTGAACATCAAAGACTTAGATTAGAGGATACATAAATGACCAATAAGCACCTGCAAAAGTGTCAATATCATTGGTTTAGACGTTATGAAAACAAAAATGAGAAACATCATGAGATATCTAGAAGAGCAGAAATCAAAATGATTGACAATACCGACGCTGACACGCTGGACTGCAACTCTCATACGGACCTTCTGGGAGCGCAAGATGGCCTAAGCCACCCTGCAAGTGTTCGGCCATGTATCAAAAGCTAAACATACATGCATGCCACAGTTTTACTTACCCAAGAGAGATGAAAACACAGCCATAAAAAATGTTGCCAGGATTTTTAAAAATGACCCCAAAAGAGAGCAATCCAAGTGCCCCCAAGGGGGGAGGAGGGGAACAAATGCTAGCACAGTCTCACCATGGAATAGTACTGTGCAACAGAAAGCAAAGAACTGCTGATACACACCTAGCAGGGACACACGGCAACAGCACCACGTTAGGTGAGAGGCCAGACACAAAACAGTACAGACTGTGTCACTGAATATACAGGACAGCCACAGGTAGGCAAGATGAATCCAATCGAAGATGACAGAAAATGTACACCACCACTGGGAGAGGAAGGAGGGCTGATGGTCAAGCCCCAGGGGCAGGCACAGCCAAAAGGTCTGGAATTCCAACAACGGGAAACATTCCGAGTTTGAGGATCCCTTAGGGCTGCACACGAGATCAAAGTTAGCCTGCACTACGCGGAGAGACCTTGCCTCAAACAGTAACAGTGACAAGTGCAACAGCTAGAAGGAACTGTTTTGGGAAGTGGACAGGATTTACACCTGCTTCTCAGACATTGGGAACATGGTTGTCTACTGGGGGTTCTCCACCTGGGTTGACTGTGTCCCAGGAGATCTCTAGCAATGTTTAGGGACATTTGCAGTTGTCATGACAAGGGGAATGCTGCTGGCATCTAACAGACAGAGGCCAGGGAAGACTAGACTGCCCTTTTCTAAAAAAAGAACTACCCAATCTAAAATGTCAGGAGGGCCAAGGCTGAGGGAACCCAGCTATCAAAATTCAACAAAAAGAACAACTGAGATCTGTATATTATAATTTTTTTAAATGAAGGAAGAAAAAAAACTGAACATCACTTCCCAGCATGGCTGAAGGAGAAAAGTGGGGGGAAAATTAAAAACCTTGTGTATTTCTATCCTGTGAGTTTAACTGCTGAACAAACATATAACGTATCCAATGATTCTCGATACATTTTTATTAAACTAAAAATTTAATAAAATTTCATTAAAATAAAAAGTTGGGGAACAATGATAGTGTGTGGGCTGGAGAAGCAATGCTCCTTTCCTATACTCTTCCTTCTAGCCCTTCTTCCCCTTGTGCAATCCGCTCCTGGACTACTTTACTTCATCCTCACTGAAGGGCTTCAATTTTGGCCTCAGGGAAATAGTCAAAAGGAGTATCGGCGGCGCAGGTTTCACGCAGGTTTCACATCGAGCTCGGCTGTGTTTCACCCCCCTCTGCCCCCGCTGTGGCTCTGTGCTCATCCAGTACAGAGGGAGATTCGGAGAGCAGCAAGCCTGAAGCTGGGTGCAGGCTTCCAAAGGGGCTCCCCCTGGTTCCAAAGGTCACAGCAGACAGTCAGCAAAAGAGCAGAAAGTGTATGTCATGCACTAGCTTACAGTGCAGGTACTATTAATTCTGATGTTTGTGGAAAACAAGTAGTTCATGGCTCAGGCTACTAAAGTTGAATTTCATAAACATTTTTTTCCTTAGGGGAAATCTGAATTGTACGTCATTAGCCTTTCTGCTGCTGATTGTCAGGCCTTTCCTAATATCACAGTGGTACCTAGAATATATTCTATGCTGAGCCTGGAGGCAGCCTTGAGTCAGCTTTTCCCATTACCTGCACACCTCAGTCATTCCGAGATATTATTCAGAACCGCCTCTGACAGAGGAAGTGCTACAATGCTCCCTCGGTATTCTAGCCTCTTCTCCAACGGAAACTTTGCCCTTAAGTTTAAATCTACTGTGAACATAAGCTTTCAAGTGTGCTTTCTTTTCATGAGTCAGGGAGCTACTTCCCACTGGGGGTGGGGCAGGCAGAAACTCCCAAGTAGAAACACTGTCTGCAATAACCCCACCGCTAGCTCTTTTGCTCTCAGAAACCTGAAGCTCGGAACTTGTCTCTAACCTTCACCCTGGTTCTCCAGGACTGGAGGCCTGGGAGCAATGAGGCCCATTAGCTAAATTCTTTTGGAAACCTGACAGCCTCACGCTGTGCAGTCCTTCCTCTGAGCACATCTGCTGCACAGCAGGGAAATGAAGCTGGATGCCTCCTTCCTCCCCCTCCTGACTTGCCAGTTTAAAGCGGCACTGAGTTTCAGAAGCATTAGCAGGAGGCGAGAGAGACACCTAGGGCTTGGCTCGCCGCGGTCATCAGGTTCAAAGACTCCCACTTTACGTTCGGCATCAACTGAACACTTGAACTGCTGGTTCCAAAGAGCTACTTCTCTGAGTGGGATTTGAGAAAAGTTGTGAAACATGGGTGATATTCAGTTCCTAAACCTGCACAGGGCACAGGCTTATGGGCCGTCCAGAAGTCTGGGGCAGGCCTAGAGAGGGGGCACACTCCACTTCTGGCTGGTACTTGCTTTAGTTTTCCCAGTAAAACCCACTTTTACTGACCCCTCTTTTTATTTCTATTTATTTGTTTTTCTGTATTTTAGGGAAGGGTTTACAGGGTATTCAGGGTCTCACTAGATTAGACTCACAGTGATTCTCCTGTTTACAGCTTCCCCAGTGCTGGGACTACAGGCATGCCACCCATCACACCCAGTCTCATTTGCAGTCTCAGCCTGCCCTGGGGGCGGGGCTGGCACGGCAGGCCCAGGGATCAAACCCTTGGCCCCTGCACCTGCTTGCAGGTACTTTAATCTGCTGAGCTATTTGGCCAGCCCTACCCCTCTTTTTAAAAAAGCTTCTAAGCAAGCTTGCATGTGGGAGCAGTAATACTTTACCTTAGTCTCTGGATATACCTCCATGAGAGCGCAAGCCCAGGAGGCTTCCAGTAAACGCTTATCCTTTGTACAGGGGCTCGAAGCTAAGAGCTGCCTGGAAAGAGTAATTAGCCACACAAACTATATACAACCAGAATACAGATTTGCTTCTTTTTTACAGAGGTGTCAAAGAAAATAGGTTTTTTTGTTTTTGTTTTTGTTTTTTTTTTAACAGGACAGCAATAAAACACTGGGAACTTTGGTATCTTCTCCCCTTGTATTCTAACACTTCCATGTTACTTAGGGAAACACTCCCCATTGTATCTTTACCACACTGCATGGAGATTTGTTCTGTACTGCTTCACAAGCCTCAGCGTGAGACCAGAGGACAGCAGCCCTCACGGCTCAGCTCCTCCTAGTTCACAAAGAGACGACTATCACAAAGGGGTTCTGGGCACTCTGGCGGCAATTTTCTGCTTCTTACAAAAGTCACTTGTTGGGGCAATGATTCCAAGAATTAGAATGAAGTGATTAACTTTTATGTCGGAACAACATGAGCTTAAAGATGGCCTAACTCAGCTAATGACTTAAACTGTGAGAATTAGGCAGGTGGTGACACTGACGGTGTGAACATCGTTCCAAGCGCTCTCTGAACACTGGCATGATTTGGACCTGAACTCACCGATCTTCCAAGTGCCTACTTTCCATGCACACTGTGCCGTCCCAGCCTCACACTCTGGAGGTATAATCCCACAAGATCACCTATTATTAGAGAGTGATGGTGCAGTCTTCGGAGACAAACAGCGACACCACCAAGGTGACGATGCATCAGCCATCTGAAAATAATTAATGCTTATCCTCTCGAGGTCCCCTATGCCAGCACACTTGGGAATAGTTCACTAGCCATAATGTCGTGGAAGGATGGCAAATCATTTTTCTTACCCACAGAAGTAGGTCACAGCAAGAACTTTCAGAAAAAAAAAAAAAAAGATTGGACATGAATGGTTTTAGTGATAGTCTTATTACCTCAATGCAAAACCTGATCACTGGTTCATTCTGTCCTCTCTCATCATCATTTACAGGGTAAAGGACCAGAACTAAGTATTTGGGAATATGGAAAAAGTCTCATTAACAAAATCCTCCTTCTAAATTAAGTAAAAAGAGCTCTCATATGTGAGGTGGCAAGTGGTGTTTACTGTTCTTCCACTTCTTTCTTTGTGTCTTTTTCTGAGACAGGGTCCGCTGTGTAGTTCAGGCTGGCCTCACACTCACAGCAATCCTGCCTCAGCCTCCCAAGCGCTGGGACGACAGGCGTGCGCACCCACCCGGCTGTTGTTCTATTTCTAATGGCATGAAAAGCAAACCTACCTCCATAAATGAGAACACTTTCTAGAGCACCCGAGCTAGGCAAAGCGCTCAGTCACAGCGGCTCAAGAGTTCCCACAGCAGCCTGATGGCACGAGGCCCGCGTGCGGGGCGGCATTCTATTTCTATCACGGCTTTTATTTAAACGCAACAGTTGAACTCTGCAAAAACAAGCTGAGTGAAGCACATTTCACTGGTGCCACGCCTTCTCAATAATGAATGGTTTTCTCCAATCAAGGATAAGAGGGTAGAGAAAAAAGTGTGCGTACGGGAAGGGGGACCGCGCTGCGCACACTGCTCATTTCATAATCTCGGGAGAGGGCAGCGGAGGAGCTGAAATCCGCCCCGCCAGGAGCTCTGCCCTTCACCTCTCGGAAGGGCTCAACGCTCCTCCGTCAGCAGCAGCTCCTTGAACTCAGGCTGCGCTTGTTCGGAACCAGGCACTTGAAAACGGAAAGTGACCAGCACGAGCCTTCCTTCTTGGGGCTTGGGGTGGGGGGGTGTCTCCAAGATACCAGCTTGTCTCCTGACACTGAGCTTTCCTCGACTACACTTTCAAGAACTTTCCTGTCAAGTCTGCCAAGGGCTGCAGCCCCTGCGCACGGCTGCTGACCTGTACCATCCTCCCCCTGCCCCAGAGCACCCAACGATTTCCTCTGTGCTTCTTTCCCCTTTTCCTTGCCGAGAGCAATTCTATTTCATTTTTCACGGAATACAACATTTTGCGCCCACTTCATCACTTTCACTTATGTTGGTGTCACCGATGACCTTCGAGCTTAGTTAGTCTATGTTTCTCCTTCCACTCATCCTTTTTTGCTCTTCTCATTTTAGGAAGGACAAATGCACAACGAGTAAACTGTAAAATTGTGTCACATTCCCCTAGGGACAATCTTCGTCCTGGAGCTATTAAATTGGAAAATGGCCTTTAAAAAAAAAAAAAAAAAATCAAGGCTTTGTCACCGAGCAGGTACAACCACTGCGATGTAAAATTAGTCCCTTTTCCTGTGAAAGTGGGGTGGTAGACACTTACTTGGAAGTGCACAAAGGAATTTAGGAAATGGAGTATCAGATTCTATCAAGAGCTTCAGAGAGCTATGTACAGAGTTACGTGGCATTTGGCTCCTGGAATGTGGACAACAAAGTCATACCAGTGTGGAATGTGATGGTTTCACTCTCTGTATTTATGACCTCAGAATCAGTTCATTTACTCACTGCATAGCAAATTGGCTTGCATTTAGGCCTGCACCAAGTTAGCCACTTATCTGATGGACTCTTTGGATTCCTCCAATGTGCCAGGCAGAGTGATGAGTTAAAAGCAAATTGAAATAAAAAACAGAAAACAACCTCTTCTTAAAAATCCTGAGAAACATGTACTTTTTGTTCTCTATTCTAGGAATGCTTCTAACTTCAAAAATTATCTTAGATTGTACTTATCTGCAGAAAATGAGGAGCAGAAGTAACAGTAAATCCAGCTACAGGCTGATTCACAAAGCCAGGCACAGTTTTTGAGGGTACTGTGAACCCTGTTACTGCTTCAGCAGGTGCTACCTGGCATCGCAGTGGGCCTGCGCTACGACAGGGCCTGTGTTACGTGTCAGAACCAAAGGACCTGTGCTTGCACTCTTGCGGCCTGTATGCATCCGATTTCACCTCTCTGAGCCTCAGTTTCCTCCCTGCAAAACAGAGTAGCTGCAGAAATTCTACAGTGATTACAAGGAATAAAGGAGGTAAAATCCGCAAAGCTCGTGCTGCTGGGCCCGCTGCGGAGTTGAAGTCTAAAAGCCATTTGACCAGCTCATCACCATAGCTGGGATTTATAGTCTGGGAGACATAAAAACTTCAATTAAAAAATGCTTTCTTTCCCTTTTTCCCTCAGAAGAGGAAATAAGAGGATTCACTTCAAGGAGGGAAGCTAAGCTGTAAAACTCTCAGATGACACGCGCGAGCCTGCCCTTCCTCGCTGAAGTGTGCTCTCTCAGTTACCTCAGTGCCGCTTCCTTACTGCATATGTACAAGTGAGCCTTCGCCCCGAGCACCGTGCGCACCAAGCTAGCAGCACCGGTACTTCTCCTCCACCTGCTGACCCTATTTATGTATAACTGCATTCAAAAAATTAGTTAACTACCATATGAGCCTAGCACACTGCCCACTGTGCAAAGGGCTGCTAGGAGCCGCTGTGCAAGATGCAAGGCGGGGCAAGGTGACAACATCAGTTTTCTTTTTGTTTGGGGATAGAGTGATGCAAAGGCAAGAAGGAGACCAAATATAACTGAACTAAAAACTAAAAAATAATTGCATCATTCAAACTCAAAACCAGAAACTGTCTTTACATATTCACATGCCCACGGTGACCCGTGTACCAACTCCACACGCACACGGCTAAGCGGAATGAATGCGCTCCGAGCCCTCTTCCAGTGGGAGAGGACTGATCGTGTGCTTGATCCGCTTGGCCCTGGGTTCACACTGCACTGAAGCTGAACACTGAGCGGCAGTCAGTTAACGATGTGGAAACTGAGGCCCAAAGACGTCTGAAATGAGAGAAAGCACAACTTGGCAGTATGCAGAGCTGTAGCCTGAGAACCAGCATTCAGGTTTCTCTCATTGCATTCTAAATGAACTTAAGATAAGGCGGGTAGTGTGTTTAGGTGGCTCCTCTGTTGTTATTGTTTTCATTTGCTATTTTGCATCGTGTAAAAGACGCAACCTGTCTTTTTTTCTTTTTTTGGCAGAACGAGGGATTGAACTCAGACCCTTGCACTTGCCAGGGAAGCCCTTATTCCTTTGCGCTATCCCCCTCACCCTCCGCGATCTGTCTTTTTCAAAAGGGTCTGGATCTGAGGAATGCCATTTATCAGCTGATGGCGCAGGTCAGGGTGGTAGTGCAGCAGCCTGAGAATGCGCTGACAGACCAAGATAAAACTTTAAGGGAATACTCATTTTTCTAGGAACAGGCCCAAAACTTTTACGGACTCTAAAGTTAGCACCCAACAAAAGAAAAGTGAAGCTCAACGGCTCATGTTAGAAAGGATGAGACAGTAGCTTTCAGTGGCTGGCGAAAAGGGACGCGCCCAGCACCCAGGCCCAAGCGAGGGGCAGAAGGCGTGGGGCCGAGAACTTTCCACTTGCAGCTGGAAACTCTGACTTTCTGCCTGCTTCTAGATTAGTGCTCTGTTCAGCCTCCTGCAGGAAAGGCTTAGGCTGTTGGCGATAGGAAACTGGCAACCTTTGTTAGAACAAATCCTGTAAAGTGTGTGACTGCTGCTTGTTTTTATTTTAATAATTCATACTCTACCAAGAGCCCTTTCTCCTGCATTTGCGGCAGTTCTGTTCTTTCCTGTTCCAAACTCCAGATGCTGATGCTTGCTTCACAGCATCACTGTGAACAGCTGTGGTGGCAAGAAAAGGAGGCTGGGACAAGGAAAGTATTTAAAACAAGAACGTGCATCCATCCCTCTTCACCCTGAGGGGTAGCGGGAGCGATGCTTCTGTCCTTGGCTTCTCATAGGATGATCGAAGTCCCAAGGGCTAGGTGCTGCTAGAGTTGTACCAGACATCCCAAGTGCACTCTCATCCTATTCTTTTCTTTTTCTTAGTAGCCTGTGAAATGCTTTTCCCTCTATTTATTTTTTTTTTCAGACAATAAAGAGAGTATATTTTTAGAAGTCAGAAGTTTTAAGTTTTATGGAACATTCAATAACTTGTGGAGGGGAGAAATGAGAACAAAAAGCAATAAGCCTTAGAAAACAATATGTTGGGTCATTTTCACCCAAAATTAGAGCTTCATGCCCTTAAGACACAGCCTAAATAATGTTTGTGTTGTATTAACCTGGAGCTATAATATGGCAAAAGTAGATTACAAGAGATCACAGAAAATAGTTATACCATTAGCTAGCAGGAATATTGGCAAGCAATCACTCTTAGGGATTCAGCTGCAAGCATTAGGGCTCCAGTGTGGGTCTGTGTTGAGCTTGTACACAATTTGAATATAAAACACATGACTTCACAAACAAGTGTCATGCAAAAAGATGAGCACACTGCAATCACTTTTATATTTGAGGTTGGGTGATTTCTTTTGCTTTTTCTTTTGAAGGATGACAGGACATTGGGTTGGGAGGCAGTGAGAGAACAACTGGCTTCACTCTCCCCTTCCCTCTGCCTAGCTGTACCATGATTTCCTCTTGCCAATATGTTCCTCTTGAATTATATTTGTTATCTGAGACAGGGTATTGCTATGTGCTTCAGGCTGGCTTTGAACTAACTATGTAGTCAGGGCGATCCTCCTGCCTCAGTCCCCTGAGTACTGGGATTACAGGAATGCATCACCATGCCCCGCTGCTGAAATTATAGTTTTTAAAGACATTTTCTCATCAATTAGCAGACCATACACACAGAATGTTCTCACATTAATATATCTTGTCCTTCCAGCTACAAACAAAATATTCCTCTAATCAATACTTATATATCAAGTTCAATTTAATATTCTCTTCATAGGAGCTAAACAAATTTGCTAAATAATCTCCAAAAGATGAAGCTCTTTCCAAGAAACATGATATCACCAGAAACTTTGGCAACACTTTAACACAGCTTCCTGACACATCATGTGACAGTAGGCAGAGCAAGAAGCATGAAAAACCAGGTGCCAGTTAAATCGTCTTCTCTGGCACACTTTACAATACTTAGCAGAAAGGGGCTTTTTGAACCGAACTCAACAGAGCACTGAGCTGGAAGGTAGGCAACAGAAGCAAATGTTCAGGATTACGGACAAAGTCATAACCATTTATTTGTCATTTATCATAGTCTCAGGCCTTCTCCTATGGACATTGACCTCATCACTGCAATATGAATCAGGTAAATAACACTAGTATCATACAGTGAGGTCCTGTGGCCAGTAGAGGGGTTGAGATTTCTCATGACACATAGCTGATTCTGTCTCCTGAGTTGACATTGTTGAGATTCTCTACACCTGTGTTAAAATATCCAACGTCATTTCCAATTACGAGATACAGAAAAGTTCATAAAATGTTCACAAATTTCTGCAGAAACCTATTACCATTTAGCTAAGCAGTAATTTTCTACTCCTCACACTGATATATCTTAACTACTATTACTACAGCTACAGAACAAGATAGAAAGCCACACCTCCACACCTGCTCACAGAAGGCTGGGCTATGGGATACGTTCATCACTGCCAAGTTATTTAGCTATGTTATTCAGCTATACTGAATAAAGGATTGAGTTGAACTTGAGATATGTAAGTACTGGATGGGTTAAATTCTGGGTTGTGTGGGAGAAGATACAAATCTGATAAAGCTTTAATGTTACAGTTGTAAGAAAATCATTTTAGATGAATAAAATCCACATACCTTTCAAGTATAATTTTTACACAGGAAAAACAAATACAAATGCAACCTATCCCCAATAAAAGGGAAGCCCACTAAGCTAGACCACCTGCTGCTTAAACAAAGTTAGTTCAAGGTACATTCATGCCTGGATGTGGCAGCCAATTAGGGGCAGTGGCATTAATACTGGCACACTTCCGCTAGCCCTGTGACGCCAACCTTCAGTAGCTTTAGATTACAGCTGGCTTTCTGTATCCACAAATTCCACATGTGTGGGTTCAGCCAGCTGTGCACTGCAGATGTTCAAGGAAAATGCTGCTGTTGTATTTATTACAGTTTGTGTCTCGATGTCCCTCCCAAAGCCTCACCTGGTCACAGGTGCGGGCTTCTCAAGTTTGTGATACGTCGTCCCATGCGGGGACTGCGGGTGTGAGTGCCCTGCGGTGGTAGCCTGTGTGCAACAGAAGGGCGGGGAGAGGCTCGCTGTCTTGCTTCTCCCTCTTTGATCCTGTAGCTTTTGCTGTCTTTCACCCTGTCTTGGAGCCAGCTGATAATGGGCTGAAACTTCCGCAAAATGTGAGCTAAATAAATCTTTCCTTCTTTAATTCTGGTATTTTGTCTCAGAGAAAACCAAAACAATATTTAAGATGTACAGACCTTTTTGTCATTATTTTCCAAAACAATACCTTATAACAACTATGGCATTTATATAGCATGTATATTATATTAGGTATTCTAAGTAATTCAGAGATGATTCGAAAGACAGTAGACAATGTGCATGGGCTATGTGCAAGTTAGCATGCGATTTTATACACAGAAGTGAGTTTTCATGGGTATTCGCATGGAGGGGGGTACCTGGAAAAGATCCTTCACGGACACTGAGAGATAATAACAGTAGGTTATAGAAAGAGCTTCTCATTTTATCTTCCTGAATTTGTGGCATCCCATAGGTCAGACATGGAAGCTGTCTATGTAAGTTGGTTTTTACCCAGTGGATCTGAAAATTAACAGTGATGACTGCAGAGTGAAAGATGACTTGGGGCACTGAGAGAACATCGAAAAGGGCTCAAAAAACTGGATGTACCCTCCTTTCTAATGAACATGCTCAAAACAACAGCACAGAGTGAACTGTGCTGTTCCCAATTCTTATTCCCAACATGCAAATGAAATAAACTCTTAGGGAATGAATTTTTACTCTCTACTGAGATTATAGATACTCAGCTAGGAAGAGAAAAAAGGGAGAAGGGGAAAAGGACAAAACTAGTGCTAGCAGAACTGACACAGAGAAAGGAAAAAGTGAATTAATTTTTTAGTTTTATGAGTAGCTTTATATGTCTCTATGTTGTCTTTCAATTTTGGAAGAAGCAATGCTCATTTATCCTTCTAAGGGAAATTCCATACAGAGTAAGCAAAAAACCTTTATTTTCTGAATTTCACTGTCACATGAATCCTTAACCAATCTAAGGAGATATATATATATATATATATATATATATATATATATATGAATGACTAACTGTAAAGGTACAAGGTTTTTAAAGTCATTTTACACATGGGAGATGAATGTAGGTAGAAATCAGGTAGGTATTATGAAACATACCTGATTTTACTTAAGGAAAAGTTAAACCATCCCCCAACCCCAGAAGACTGAAACACTTTCTACAATAGGTTCCTATTAGCTTACAAAATTAAAGCACCATGGGGACATAAAACCTGGCAGAATAAGACAAATGACTGGAATATAAATGAGTGTACTACCCTCTTTGCTATTATTGATTGGTTCCCAAAAGACCTGTAAACTACTTTGCATTGTCTTCCCACACCCAAAGATTAAGACTTTAAAAGGTGAAGGCCCACTTCCTTTGTGTCTCCTTTTGGCCAGAGCTTCCAGAGGGAAGGGAAGTGGGCTGTCTCAAGAGGATAAAGCTGAGGGAGAACAGTGGTGACTCCCATTCCTTCTTGTACCAGGCCTTAGAAATGTCTTGGGGTGCCTGACTTCAGTGGAGCTCCCGCAGGCAGTGCCCAAGTCTCGATCATTACTAGTGAAGCAACACTGCCAAGGAAACTGCCTGCTTCTGAATTTGAGTAAAATGCATCCTCCTAGGACTCCTGTTCCTGATATTTCTAGCTATCAAACATATTTATTTCAGGAGAATGAAAATTCACTTTAGAAGAAAACAAAGATGTTGCAGTTTCACTATCTATCAAAAAATTGATAATCACAAAATAATGTTAAAAAGAAAAAAAAAATGTTTCTTTGGAAACACAACCTAAAAACATTAACATTCTAAACACCAGCACATAAAATTAATGTAAAGTGCAATGAATGGTATTAGGGTCCGACTGTGCGTTATTCAGCTTTCAGACACCCACAGGTTAAAAGAGGAGAGGCTCATGGGCTTATGGCTTGTAGAGGAGTCAGACCACTGCTGGTCAGCTCTGGGGCAGCACTGGTTGGCAGAAGGCTTGGCAGAGGAAAGGCCTTCTCCCCGTGCTATCTCGGAAAGAGACAGGAGAAAAGAGAGAAGGGAGGAGCTGGGAACAAAAGCACAGCCTTCCAGGGCCACACCCCAAGTCACCAGCCCACCACTACAGCACATTCAATGGAAAAAATCCACTGACTCCTATTGTGCCCTGGGACTCAGTCCCACTACAAACATAGAGACCTCTGAGAGATATTTTAGATCTACACCATAGCAAAAGTGGAAGGAAAAACCACTTTTGTGGGAAGAAGTGTGCACAACCAGCGTAAGAAGCAAAACTGTCCAGGTGGCTGAGGTAGGAGAGAAGTGGCTTGGAATATGATGAGAACAAAGGCAGCTGCACCTAGATTCCTCCCCCAAGTCCTTGACCAGCGTCACTCCTCTCATCTATGCTGACAAATGTGTTATAGGATTTGATAACAAGAAAAATCCTTGAAAATTATTCTAAGAGTAATTTTTCTTAGAGGAGGCAAAGTAGTAGAGAGGCAAGCTAAAGTGCTTTTAGTATTCCTTTGATATTATCTGTTTAATATGGTAACACCATACTGTTCTACAACACAATTTAAATGGAAATTGAAGACTTCCTCTAAAAGAGCAAGGCATCCAGCATAAGCACACCTCATCTGGCAATTTCTCCACGATGACCCACGGCAGACATTATGAACTGCCTGTTACCGATGCTGGGTATCTGTCTCCGTTACTTTTTTCTCATTGCTGGAACAAAATACCTGATACCCAAAATTAAGGAAAGAAAGGTCTATTTGGCTCACCATCTGTGGGGGTTTCAGTCCACACTCGGCTGGCTCCAATGCAGAGGGCACACGGAAGAGGGCACCAGCAGCAAAGAGCAAAGGCAAAGCAGGAGCAGCAGCAGCGGCAGAAGCGACTTTCTCTCCTCTCCTTAGAATTCCTTCAGGCTATCCGCTCCAGGATGGGTATAGCACGCACACCCATAATCCCAGCAATGCTCAGACCCATAATTCCAGCCTTGGATCATGAATTAATCACAAATTCTAGAACCCCACCTTAATGACTGCATGAGGCTTTGGGGAGACAACTACACAAAGCCGTAATGGTATCTCTTGAACCTCTCCCAAGCTTCAGTGGCCTCACCTTTACCTCAGGAATGATGAAACTCTACCTCATAAAGTTGGTAGATTCAGAGAGACCATGAGCTTAGAGGGCCCTAGGCATTACAGACTTAACCCCAAATAGTTACTGCTTTTTCTCTTATGTCCCTGCCCTTGACTGTGATCAAAAAACTGAACATAGGCTGTTGAAGAAGTACCACAGAAGATCCCAGATCCCATACCCTCTTTTTAAAAAATGTATTTAGTACAGAGTATACAGTGTCTACAGAGTCTCACTACATAGATCGGACTCAGCGATCCTCCTGTCTTCAGCCTCCTAAGCACTGAGATTACAGGCACGCGTCACCACGCTTAGTCTCAATCGCTGTCTCAGTGCAGCTCGGGGATGGGGCTGGCACAGCACACCAGGATCAGACCCAGGCAGCTGCGCTCTGCCTAAGCAGGCGCTTTAGTCACTGAGCTATCTGGCCAGCCCCATACCCTCTTTAGACCTTTCCTAATTCCGTTATATGGCAGACTTGATACCAGAATAAGCCTTCTCAGTATAAACTAATAATGCTGTGTATATTAAAAAAAAAAAAAAAAGTAAAACACACAAGAGATTCATCAGAAAATAAGTGAATTCTGAGGTAGCAAAGACTCCTGGACCCTCTTTATCTTTTATTTTTTTCATTTTTTGTATTTTAGGGAAGGGTCTACAGGGTGTTCAATGTCTCACTACTAGATAACACTCATAGTGATTCTCTTGTTTATAACCTCCCAAGTGCTGGGATTACAGGTGCATGCCACCACACCCAATCTCAATTGCTGTCTCAGCATGCCCCAGGGTTGGGGCCAGCACAGCAGGCCCAGGGATCGGACCCGGGGCCTCTGCACTTGCTTGTAGGTGCTTTATCCACTGAGCTATTTGGCCAACCCTTTCCTAGACCCTCTTGCTCAGCCAGGGCTGAAGAGTTTCCCCTCTTCAGAGTGAGGTAGGCTCTGACTACCCTCAAAGGTCTAGATTAGTGGTGATGAACAAGTACTGTGTGCATGCCACAGCGGGCTGCCTGCTATCACTGCAAGTTCTAAAGGGTCTACCACCACTGCTCTAGACAAAAGCTTGTGCTTTCACCAGGGTCAGCCTGGGGCCAGAAGATGAGCCTGGGGTCCTGTAACAACAGAAGGATAGTTAGCATCCTCCAAGATTCTGCCTCTTCCCTGCACTCCTCTTAAGTAAACTAGAAAAAAAACCAAACAAAACCAAACCACAAGCCTCCTAAAGTAGAAGGTAGGTGAAGCAATCTGCCTGTCTGGGTGCTGGCTCAGATGCTGGCATGGTGGGTGGGGAGACAGGTACCTCTGAGAATGCTGAATCCTAGCACATACTTAGGCATGTCTGGGATTGTAATTTGCACTTATGGGGTCTCCCTAATAATCCTCTCTACTTTTAGGCCAGGTCTCAAAGAACTTCCACAAATGTCTGGGATGACAGGAGCTGTCATCATAAAATCCCTTGATACATCAGTGACTCAACAGAAAAAACTTACAGAACCAGACATGCAAAACTGGAGAAATTTTCATCAGATTATTTGATAGGTATATTTCAAAAAATCAAGTAAGTGGGCTGGCAAGATAGCTCAGTGGACTAAAGCACCTGCTTAGCCAAATACGTAGAGACTGCAGTTCATTCCCAGAATCACATGCTGTACCAGCCCCACCCCTAGGCTGAGCTGGCCACAAAAAAAAAAAAAAAAGAAAAGAAAAGAAAAGAAATAAGAGACAAAATTATGCCCAGGAAATAACACAATGAAAAACTTAAAAACAGATTTCAGAAACAGCCCAATTGCTTAAAAGGAAAAAACGTTAAATTGATATGTCTAGTTTAATAGATAAGGCAACTAGGGGACTGAATTTGGCTAAAGGAAGATGAATAAGATCAAATGACAGATATACTTTTTTTTAACTGGTAGAGGGTCTGGCTACACAGCTTGGACTCATAGTGATCCTTCTGTTTTAGTCCCTCCCCAACACTGGGATTACAGGTGTGTGACACCACATGCAGTCTTGGTGGCTGGCACAGTGCGGGGCCAGCACAGCATGCATTCATTACCAGGGATCGAACTGGGGTCCTTGCACTTGCCAGGCAGGTACTTAGACCGCTGAGCTATCTCCCGAGAGATGTACATTTTAAACAACTTACCACAGTTGCCCTCTTTTAGTGCAATGAAATGGCAAGTCACACTGCAAAAGGCAGGAACGAAAGAGCTGAATCACTCTCACCTTAACCTCAAGCAGCTCAGGGCAGAAAAACAGCTTGGAGAGGGAGAATTACATGTAGGTCTTAAATTTGAGACTCCAGAACCAGGCCAGCCATAGTTACTCTGATCTGGGCAAGGTCTCACTATTCCTACCACCATTCTCCATCCTGCAGCCTGAGCCGTTCGCCTGAGCTACTCTACTGTGGCAGACCAGGTGGTTGACTGCCTAGCTGAATGTGCCCTCTACCCATCCCCCAAACTGGGGGGACGATCAGAGCTGAAAGCAGGACTCCATCCACAGGCACAAATACTAGTGTAGCGCTTTGTTTCAGCACATTGTGCCAGCCCTGCCACAGAAAGAATAATTACCCAGTTGAAACTAAAGACCTTGTGCAGAGCTCAGAGCTCACAGATAGAGCCTGCAGGTAAGCTGCAGCTTCAGGCAGAGACCTATGTGCCTATGGACAGACCCAAGGTTTGGTCCCCACCAAAAGCCAGCTCTGGTAGCTGAGGGACTCTCTCCCCGTCACCCATCCTCCAGTTTCAGCAGAACAGCCAGCATCAGGCCAGTGCTCACGGAGGAGCTCTCTAGAACTGTCCCAGCGCCAGAGACCTAGACCACACAATGAGACAGACTGGTATTTTGGCCCAAATCACCACCAGCTGCAGTTTGTGCCACAATGTACCTCTGAGACTATGCTTATCTTTGTAGCTGCGAGGCCATCATACTTAGGTTGCATTAGCTCAAATGACAAGGGTACAGCCAAGGGGACAGTTCCACTGCTGGAGGAAGACACACAGCCCTAGTCTACTGGACTTCTAGTCCAGCTAACAGCACCTGTAGCTAGCTGTGGTGGTGCTGGGACATAAATTCACCTTAGCAATAGGCAGCCGTAGGAAGTTTTGGTCATAGTCCTCAAATAGTGTCGGTTTGGGCCTACTGGAGGCTCAGGGTGTGACACATCTTCATTGTTTTTGTGGCCACCAATATTATATAGCAGCCTGAGCATGGATGAGAGAAGTGCCTCTGCACAGAGCCAGGCTAAAGCCTGAGGTGTTTATCCACAGGCAGGTAGCTGTGGATGAGGCATTTGGGTCTCCCTTAGCCGCAGGAGAGGCCTAGGTACAGACTACTCTGTAGCTACTCTCTTGCTTCTTTTTAAACAATACACCAGCATAATATTTCGTACAAGCCTGGGCTTGGATTGTCTTCTACTACTGAAACGGTAACAAGCACCAAAAGACTTCTGACAATTGGGCACTCTCTTGTGCCAAAACAGTGGAAGTGATGACAACAGAGAAAAGAAAAGAAAAAGAAAATAAACAGCCTGCTCAGAATTTCTACAACAAGAGGCACAAAGCAAGCAAGCCACAGCAGGGAAACTGCAAGTCTTGACGCTTGGACGCCCAGACAGTGTTACCCACCAATAAACCTAAAAAGCTTCCAGGAAAGCACAACCCCACTCAATTCCAAAACGAGGTACTAGAAACTGACCACACAATAATCAACATGAGAGAACTCTTGAGAAATCAAAGCTCCTGCTTTATGGAAGCTTAATGTGCTTGGCAGGGGAAAAAGTTTCAATACGTTAACATAGAAACTTAACAAAAAGATGAAGGCAGTTACAATCAAGCAAAAACGTCTGAGCTGAAAAGTATACTCCACATATGCTAAAAGTATACTCTACATACGTGTCAATACCAGGATGTATCAAACAGGAGGAGGAACTAATAGACCCAAAGCCAGGCTACGTGAAAATACAAAATGGGGCAGGGGTAGGAAAACAGGATGAATGGAAAGGAAGAAAGCTTATCAAAACTTGGAGACAGCATTAAAAGAGCAAATATTCAGACTACTGGGTAAAAGAAGGGCTCTAGAAAGCCAAACGAGCAGTAAGCATGTTCAAAGAAATAGCCGCAGAAAACCTGCTGAATCTGAAGGAGGTAACAAATACCCAGATACAGGAAGACCAAAGTTCACCAACCAAATTGAGCTTAGCTAAACCTGCCGTAGGACACTTATGCTCAAGATTTTACACATAAAAGACAAAAGTAGGCTGTTAAAGCTGCAAGAGCAAAGAACGAAGTAACACAAGGATGCCCTGATTCTCGGGACCGGTTCCTCTCAGCAGAAACCCTGCAGGCCAGGACAGAATGACACATGACATTTTCACAGTACTGAGTGAAAAGAAAAGCTGTCAGATAAGAGTACTAAACCCAACAGCTATTGTTGAATTTCTACCAGCTTGTTTTTAGAAATTTGGTAAGATTTCTAATATTTTTAGAGTCATTTTGTATTCTCTTAAAAAAAAAAAAAGTCAAAAGAATTCTGAACCTGGCAAAATTATCATTTAGAAATGAAACAGGGATAAGGACGATCACAAAAGCTGACAGAATACTGTATATTTTCACCAGACCTGTTTTATAAGAAATACTAAAGGAAGTTCTTCAAATTGAATGAGACATTAAAGTATAAAAAGAAAGTTTAGCAAAATATAACTTACTGGCAAAGTAATTACACAAAGAAATTTAGAATGCTCTAATATTGCAACTATGGTACACATATCATTCATATCTTTTGTATGAAAATTAAAACAAATACATATCAAACAAATGATGTCAATAAATTAAGTGATAATTCTGAAAGATATAAAATTTACAATGTAGAGAATGGAATATAGGGAACTTTCTTTTGTTCTGTTGCTTATTTCTTTTCTTACCACTAATCATCAGGTTAAGTTGTGATTATTTAAAAATAGCTTGCTCTAATCAAAAGATACAAGGCTCCCAAGTAGCCACAAAGCAAAAATCTGTACCACATCCCCCCCCAAAAAAAGAAGAAGAAAAAAAAGAAATCAAAGCACAATAGAGCAATTCATTTATAAACCAAGGAAGTACAAAGATGAAGAAAGAAGGAATTACCATAAAACTAGAAAACAGCTCCATAATAGTTATAGCAAGACCTTCTTTATCAATAATTAATTTGATTATAAATGAATGAAAGACAAAGAGGAGACTCATCATGAACAAACAGGGGGCACCAGTGACAGTGAATACTTCTGATACTGTACTGAAGAGAAGCAGTTACTCTCCGGAGGGGGCGCAATGTAAAGTCGAAACACAGGACAGTAAATGAGAAGACAAACAGGTGGACTGAAATCCAGAGTTCACAGGGTGGGAGAGGGAATCTGGTCCATAACTGGATCATTGTGACCAGGCCCCGCCCGGCTCCAGCACCACTTCATCATGGGAGAGGGCTAGGTTGACTCAGGGAAGGAGCAAGTTGGCCTCTCAGGCAGAGCCTGGTGTGTTAAATAAACCTACAGTCCAGTTCTTCCACACACAATGGGAGTGGGGTATGTGGTACACTCAGAGCCTGCTAACCATTGTTGTCAGCTTTCCACAGAGCACGAGAACACTTTGTTGAGGCAAGTGAATAGAAGGAAATGAAAGGCAAGTCTGGGCCAAAAATCAGAAAACATGGGAGGAAAAAATTTTTGCCCAATTCACTATAATGTAATCATTAATACTGCAAAGATTACTAGTAAAATGGCTAGTCTTAAAACCTGTCAGAGAAAAGAAAAAAAAATCACTTATAAAAGCAATCACATTAGGATTATAGCAGACTTCTCAACACAAACTTTAAAGATTAGTACAGCTTAATATAAAACATCTTCAGTCCTAAAAGCAATTTCTATCCAGACTAATATATCCTATAAAACTATCATTCAAAAATTCATGGAGAAATAAGGTCATTCCATGGCAAAGAACATCTTAAGAGATGCACAAATACCAAGCCAGAACTATAAAAATACGCAAGAATATTCTACACAGACAAAATCACCAAAGTAAAAAAAAAAAATGCAATCAATACATCAAACAAGGCAAATGTTAAACAACCAAATTAACCAAACAGGGGCCAGCAAAATAGCTCAGTGGACTAAGTGCCTGCTTAGGCAAGCTCAGGGACTGGGATTTGATCCCCAGCACCACATGCCACGCCAGCCCTGTCCCCAAGTGCGCTGAGCCAGCCACCAACTCTGTGAGTGGTGGTGTACACCTGTAATCCTAGTGCTGGGGAGGCTGAAAACAGGAGGATCGCTACAAGTCTGAGCTGTGTAGTGAGACCCCGTACCAAATACATTAAAAAACAAACAAACAAAAACAAAAAAACACTAACCAAACAAACAAATCAAAAAAGGAGTCATCACCAGTAAAAGAACACAGTGACAGGAATAAATCAATACCTTTCACTAATAACTCTCCACGGTAATGGCTTCATCTCCCCAGTACAAACACAAATTGGCAGACTAGATCAAAACCAGAATCCAACAGTCTGCTGCATGCAAGAAACTCATTCACCCCGAAAGTAAATCCACAGACTAAAAATTAAAAAGATTTATAAACATTATTGCTGGATTAGAACCTCATAAGCAAGCAAGATTAGCAAACCTATTCTCAGAAAAAGTAAAAGTAAACTTCAAGCTAAAACTAACCAGAAGAAACAAAAAGGTCAGTACATATCGGTTATGGAAACAATTCAACAAGAAGAGTTAACAACTGTAATTATATATGAACTGCATTTTTTTTTTTCTTTCTGTATTTTTAGGGAAGGGTCTACAGGACGTTCAGTAGAGAGACTACTAGATCGGACTCAAAGTGATTCCCCTGTTTACAGCCTCCCAAGTGCTGGGATTACGGGTACGCATCACCATGCCCAGTCTCATTCACAGTCTCAGTGCACCCTGGGGGTGGGACCAGCATGGCAGGCCTGGGGAATGAACTACATGTTGGCTCAGTCAACTTCATAAAACAAAACACAGCTGGATCTGAAAGACCAAATAAATACACACAACACAATCATAGCTGGTGAATTCAATAACCCACTTTTTTTTTTTTTTTTTTTGCGGAACCAGGGATCGAACTCAGGCCCTTGTGCTTGGCAAGGAAGCACTTATTCCATTGAGCCATCTCCCCTGCCCAGGAACGTAACTGGAATTTGGAAACTCCATTTTTTTTTTTTTGTTGTTGTTGTTTTTGGCAGAACCAGGTATTGAATTCAGGTCCTTGTGCTTGGCAGGGAAGTGCTTATTCCACTGAGCCATCTCCCCAGGCCCCAATAATAACGCACTTTCATAAAGAGATGGACCAACTAAACAATACAATCAACAGAGAAATATCAGACAGAATCATACCTTTGAACAAATGGACTTCTCAGAGTGTCCTACTACAACAGAATGCACACTCTTTTCATCAGTACAAGGATCTTTCTCAAAGATAGACCACGTACTAGTTCACAAAGCCAACTTAAATAAATATGAAGAGCCAGGCATAGTGGTGCATACCTGTAACCCCAGTACTTGGGTGGCTGAGGCAGGAGAATCAGTGCAAATTTGAGGCCAGCCTGGGTTACATAGTGAGTTCAAGGCCAGTCTAAACTTTGAGACAAGCAAGACTTTTCTCAAAAAAAAAAAAAAAAAAACCAAAATAAATAAGTACACAAGAATCACAATCACCCCAGGTGTGCTGTCAGATCAATGTACACTGAAACTAGAAATAAGAAAACTAATAAACACCTGGAAACTTAGTAACACTCCTGAGTACTCAATGGGTCACAGAAGAAATTAAACAATTCCTGGAATCAAATGACAGTACCAGTACAACACAACAGAACCTCTGAGACACAGTGAATACAGTCCCAGGAGAGCCGCTTTCTGCAGTTGGTGTTCTCATTAGAAAAAGAGTGAACACAAATAAATAACCTAGTGATCCTAATGATAAACCTCAAGAGACTGAAAAAATAATAGTCTAAACTCAAACTTAGTTTAAGGAGGGAAATTATAAACAGCTGAAATTAACAAAGTTGAGACTATAAAAAACAACTTATAGAATTCCACCCCAGGTCCGGCGAGTGTGCAGAGAGCTTCTTGCTACCCTGCGCCGGTGGGACCAGTCCCAGCCCAGGCGCAGTGTGGGCCAGACCCTCTCCCA
>NDGM011241426.1:1990-12133 GCA_002564305.1 Octomys mimax | reverse complement strand
GCGCCTGCAAGCAGGCGCACCGGCCAGGAGTTCGATCCCCACAGTCTGCCATGCCGGCCCCACCCCCAGGACGTGCTGAGATAGCGATTGAGACTGGGCACAAAACGGTAGCACATGCCTGTAATCCCAGCACTTGGGAGGCTGTAAACAGGAGAATCACTACAAGTCCGATCTAGTAGTGAGACCCTGAACACCCTGTAGACCCTTCCCTAAAATACAGAAAAGAAAAGAAAAAAAAAAAAAAAGAGATCTCTCTGTTGCCCAGGATGGCCTTGAATTCCTGGGCTCAAAGGGTGCTTTTGCCTCAGCTTTCTGAGTAGCTGGGACTACAGGTGCATGCTCCTGCACACATATATGTATTTTTAAAAATCAAACACAGGGCCTTACTCATACTGAGCAAGTACTCTGGCACTGGGCTACGTCCATCTTCAGCACTTTTTATTTATTTTTTGAGACAGATCTAAGTTGCCCAAGCTGGTGTTGAACTTGTGATCGTCCTTCCAAGCCTCCTGAGTAGCTGGGATTATAGGTGCATGCCACCATGCTCAGCTGCACCTGTTAGATATCATATCTAAGCCATTTCCTGACCTAAGGTCGCAGTTTTATTCTTCTGTTTTTTCCTAAGCACTGATATTTAGATGTTTGATCTATATTTATTAAATTTTTAAAAATAAAACATGAGGTAGAGGTCCAACTTTTTTCTTTGCATGTGGCTATCTCCAGTGTCTCATGACTGTTGAGTAACCTTTTGCGCTTTTTTTTAATTTTAAAGGAGTGCAGTGGGACATTTGAACGATAATTGATTAGAATAGCAAAAATTAAAGGTTTTCTTGGTAGCAGGAGACTGGGCAAAAGAGTAAAAATTAGACATTTACAAGGAATAGATTAAAGATAGAGAGGTAGTAACTGCTGGAGTAAAAAATGTGTAGTGTTAGAAATAGGAGATTGAAATGCACAGACAGAAAAACCTGCCTCTTAAGCCTGCAGGATAATGATTCCACTAAAGTGCAAGAAAAAAAAATCAAGAAAGGATACCTCAATGTTGGTACGAGTAGCAAGCGTAGTTCAAGATAATAGAAGCCAGATTTTCTTGGGTAAGAGGTTCCAGGAGGAGTTAGGTTAATTTGAAGCCTTATTAGAGCACTTATTAATCATGCATTGCAGTTACCTGTAAAAATCCCTAGTAGTTTGCTTATAAAGTTCAAAAATGTGTCCAGCTGTTTCCAGACAGAACAGATAGTATGTTATGTTGACATAACATAACATACCAGGTTAGTTGTGTGAGGAGCTTGGTCAGACTGGGAAAAATGAATTATTAAAATATGGATCAACTGTACTCAACCAGTTTTGATGAATTCACAAGAGACTTCTAAAAGTGACAATTTTGGCAAAGTAGGGTAATCATGAATTCATTTTAAGAAATCTTCAGGGTTTGTTCATTCAGCAAATATTTAAGCATCTACTGTGTGCCAGGCTTTGTGGACTGCATAGTTATAACAGCGAGTAGACACGGAAAAAATTAAGGGTACCTGGAGGATGAGTGTTTGAGGAAGACAACTTCCAGAATGAAAGAATGTTGCCAAACATTACTAAAGCAAATAAAACAGTAAAAGTGAGAGAATGCCATTTAATTTGGTGACATGGTAGAGCAATTTTTTTTGGAGTGATGAGGGTCTAAAGCTAGATTAAAATGGGTTCAGAGATGAGTCTGAAAAGTTGGCTTGAAGAGGAGGGTAAGTTTGGTAACTGGCAGGAGAATTGTGGGAAATAGTTTTTTTTATTTTTATTGAGGAAAAAGCAAGCATAATTAAAAGCTTTAGGAAGAACTGTTAGGAGGAAGATGATCATATAAGATGGAAAGGGCTGATCTGTGATTTGTGGTTCTTTAGGTGGCAGGAGGGGATAGAATCTTAGAGGATTAGCCATAGACAATAGAGAGAAATCTCTATCCATACTAGAATGGAACTGAAATGACCTACAAAAAGTAGTGACTTTAGATGCCAGTAAATTACATGGTTTCTCTGTGAAGTAGAATGCATGTTATTGTCTGAATGGAGAGGGTTCTGAGTAGAGAAAAAAATAAACATGAGGACAATTTGAAATTGTTGTTCAAAATTTTTAGTGGAACATACCTGTCCTATTTAGTGTCATGGGTATAAGCTTGGAGACAAACATTCATTCAGGACCATGTTTAAATTAGGCTTTTAGGAGACTGGGCGTGGTGGCACATGCCTGTAATCCCAGCACTTGGGAGGCTGTAAACAGGAGGATGACTATGAATCCGATCTATGCAGTGAGTCGCTGTACACCCTGTCCTAAAAATAAATAAATGAAGCTTTTAGGGGCTGGTCAGATAGCTCAGCGGAGTAAAGTGCCTATTAGACAGGCTCAGGGAACAGGTTCAATCCCCAGCATGCCATGCTGGCCCTGCCCCCAGGGCATGCTGAAACTGGGGTAGTGGTGCTCACCTATAATCCCAGGACATAGGAAGCTGAAAACTCTGTAGGCCCTGTACTAAATACATTAAAAATAAATAAGACTTTTAGCAAAAATATTGTTGAAGTGATGAACTGTAGAATCAAAGCTTCAGAGAAAAGAACTGATAAAACTGAAGGGAAGAAATAAAAAAAGTTGGTAAGATTGAACAGTAGCACATATAAAAGAGATACAGTTGAATTTGGGGGGTCTTATTTTATTATTTAAGAATCTGAGAAATGAACCCAGGCCTCACACTGGGGGTGCCTTTTTAAAAATCAAGATATAGTTTCACAGTGTAAATTTCACTCTTTTAAAATACATGTTTCAGTCATTTAAATCTTCAGTTGTAGAACCGTTACATTCAACTCCAGAACATTTTTGTCACCCTCATCCCACAAAAATCCTGTAATCATTGGTAGTTACTTCCCACCAACCCTTGACCCCATCCTCGGCAACCACTAATTTACTTTTAGTGTCTATTGATTTACGTGTTTTGTACATTTTATGTAAGTGGAATCATGTAGCCTTTGATGTCTAGCTTCCATCATTTAATGTAATGCTTTTAAGGTTCTGTTCATGTTGTAGCATAATCTGTACTTCATTCCTTTTTTATGCCATAATTTTCCATTTATGGATATATACCACATTGTATGGTCTCTTATCAGTTTATTTGTCACTTTTTTGGCTCTTAGTAATGCTCTATGAACATTTCAGTAACAAGGTTTTGTGTAGACATATTTCATTTCTCATGTATATATAGGAAGAAATAGAATTGGTAGATTATATAGTAATTCTGTGTTAACATTTGGTGATGTGCCAAGGGGCTTTTCATTTTTTATTCCCATCAGCAAGGTATGAGGATTCTATGTTCTTACCAATACTTTATAACCACTTTAGTGGGTTTGTACTCTTATAAAACTTATTTTTATTTAATCAAGTAATGTATGCACTTCTTACCTGTAAATAGTATTAGCCTTAAGATAGATCAAGGCTGGAGACCCTTTGGCCTGCACCCAGTCAGTTTTGGTACCTTATATTGAAAGAGCAATTGCTTTTCATTTGTAAAGTTTTTGGCTAGAATTTTAGAAATTCTTAGTGTGAGCCGGGCACCATCACATGTGTCTGCAGACCCAGGTAATCACTTGAGGCAGACAGCTGAGACCTCATGTAGAGGGCACAGTCACCAGGAAGGATGACCTCCATTCAGACAGCTTTTGTTAACCCACCTGTTTTTCATAGAAAAATTATGAGATTAGTTTTTTCCTTTCCAACTTCTAACTGTAAAATGTGACATCTTCTAAAAATTATAATATTCGTCATTCTAAAAATGCCTTAAAAGTTTATTGTCTTATATATTATGATTTTTAAAATTACAGCTATTTGACATCATGTGATGAAATAATATTAATAAAGCTATTTTTTTGTCATGTCCTTAGTGCCTGGCTCTCTGGCTATGAAAACCCTGTGGTGTCTCGAATTAACATGAGGATACAAGATCTGACAGGACTAGATGTGTCCACAGCAGAAGAATTACAGGTAGGCCTCCAGTTCTTTTCACACTTCAGGAGGTGCTTCCAGTGAGATTTCCTTACACTGAATAGGTGAGAGTCCTTGACATTTGAGTTTGGGACTATAAAAAGTGACCTGAAAGCTGAAAGTTTGCAAAGCAATTTTAATAATCAGTGGAAGAAATTGTGATTGCTCATGTTTTGTCAAAACATGAACCGTCAAGAGCCAGGCATGGTGGTAGATGCCTGTAACCCTAGCGCTCAGGAAGCTTAGGCAGGAGGATTGAGTTCAAAGCCAGTTGGGCTACATAGTGAGACCCTGTTCCGAAGAGACAAGACAAATAAACCTCCATCGAGTATAAATATACCAGCAAATAAACGATATGTAACAGTACCATTGATTAAGTGTACTAATTTTGTTTTTCTTTCCTTAGGTGATCTACCTGTTAGGTGGACAATTGACTATTGGTCTTTTAAAAATAATTCTGTGGTGAGCATTCATGTGTAAGATTTTTGTGAACAAATATTAGAGTTTCTTTTTTTTTTTTTTGCTCCGAATGCCTTCAGGGCAGGTTTGCCTGGCTTGAGTTGTGGGGATTGAACCACAGCAACCTGAGCCCGACTGCTTGGTTGAAGCAGCCACTTAAAGAACTGAGCTAAGGGGCAGGCCCCCTAAGTTTCTTTAAATATACACTCCTAGAGTGTATTTTCTGGCTTATATAGTAACTCTGTGTTTAGCATTTGAGGAGCTACTAAGGTGGCTGTATCAAGGTTCCCGTTTAATTGCAACCTTGTTGACACTTGCTTTTGTCCCATTTTTGCTTTTCAGTATAGCTATTCTAGTGAGGCTGAAGTTTCTATTTCATGGTTTTCATTTGCATATTCCTGATGACTAATGATATGGAGCACTTTTTGTACATATTGTTCAATTGTATTTTGTGTCTTTCTGTTAAGTGTTCTTTATATATTCTTAATGCTAGACCCTTGTTAGGTAAATAACTTTTGCAAATACATGCTACCATTATGGGACTTGTCTTTTCACTCTTGATGGTACCCATTGGCACAAAACTTGTTTTTCTTTTCCGTATTTAGGGCAGGGTCTACAGGGTCTCACTATGTAGACTGAACTCTTAGTGATTTTCCTGTTTACAGCCTCCCAAGCACTGGGATTACAGGCTCACACCACCAACCCAGTCTCAGTAGCTGTGTCAGTACACCCTGGGGGCAAGGCCAGCATGGCAGGCCTGGGGATCAAACCCTGGACCGCTGCGCTCCGCCTAAGCAGGTGCTTTAGTCCACTGAGCTATCAGGCTGGCCCTTGTTAATTGTTTTTCTGATCAGATTTTATTGATACATTTTAGATATACATAGTGATCACATTCATTGTAGAGAATTTGTACCTGTAAATGATATAACTTGTTTTTCTCCCATTCCCCTACACTCCCTTCAACCCGTCCTCCACTCTCCATTTACAAAAGCTTTGTTTCCATGTTTTCCTTTTCTCATTTTTTTCTTTTCCTTCTTTCCTTTCCTCCTCCTCTTTCCTCTTTTCCTCTCCATTTGAACATGTTCTTCTTGTTTCGTATCTGTTATACACTTTGGTCCTTATTTATACTTTGTTTCTTACAACAGAGAAAAAATGCAGTATTTACAGGTGTCTAATTTATTTCACTTGAGTATGATCTCAAGGTGCATCTATTTACCTAGGAATGTCTCAAGTTTATCCTTTTTTATAGCAGAGTAATATTCTGTTGTATAAAGAAAAAAATTTTCCATGTCTGGCACAGGTCATGAAACTCTGGAGGGAGGGCACTGGGGGATAAAGACAGACAGGAATCAATATACAAAAGCTGAGGTCAGGTGGAGCCCTCCTGATGGGAGAAAGAAACTGTCTGGCACCCACAGTGTGTTTATTCATACAGTCAGCATATGAATAATTTTATGGAGAGTTTAATTGGGGGTAGAATTTGGGACAGGCAGAAAATATAATCTGTTAGCCGAACAGCAAGTCTTGGTGGCTACATGGGAAGCAAGGGAGAAAACTGTTATCAAGTGAAAGTCAAGGCACTATAACAATAGCTCCCTGAGATGTGTACACTTTCATGGGGCCCTGCCATACTCCTGAGAGGCTGTGACCTTGTCCTAGATACCTGAAGTGCAGACAGTTTTGCCTCCAATACACATCTTCTTTATGCATTTTGATAAAGGGATATACAAAGTGCTCACATTTTTAGATATACATTTGATCACATTTTAGATATACATAGTGATCATATTGTCAAGTAGGCATTTGACAAATGTCCATTTGATGGACATTTGTGTTTCCAAGATTTGGCTATTCCAAACTGCCATTGTGAACATAGGTGTGCATATATTGCTATGGTATGATGCTTTTAGTTCTTCTGGTAAGATACCAAAAATAGCTAGGTCAAATGGAACTCTAGTCCTAGATTTTTTGAAGAATATCCATACTGATTTCCACAGTGGTTGCACCATTCTACACTCCCACCAGCAGTAGTGGAGAAGGGTTCCTTTTTCCCCAAAGCTCCTCCAGTATTTGTTTTTGGCTGATTTCTTGATAATAGCCTATTCTTTCTGGGGTGAGATGAAATCTTGGTGTTGTTTTACTTTGCATGTCTTGAATGACTAGTAATGTTGAACATTTTTCACATATTTGCTGTTTGTACTTCTTTATTTTTGATTTTAAAAAATCTTATTTATTTGGTACAGGGTCTTGCTATGCAGCTTGGACTCCTAGTGATCCTCTCGCAACCTCCCCAGCACTGGGATTAAAGGTGTGCATCACCATGCCCGGTTTTGGTGGCCCAAACGGCATGCAGTACCAGGGATCAAATCCGGGTTCTTGCACTTGCCAGGCAGGTGCTTAGACTGCAGAGCTATCTCCCCAGCCTCTATTTGTACTTCTTAATTTGAGAAGTGTATATTCATCTCAGATGCCCATTTTTGGATTGGGTCTTTAAGTTTGGAGGGCTTGATATTTTGAGGTCTTTATATATTCTAGATAATAATCTTTTGCCCGAGAAACAGCTAGAAAACACTTTTTCCCACACTGTGCGTTATCTCTTCACTATGTTGGTGGTCTCTCTTGCTGTGAAAAAAAAGCTTTCTAATAAGATGAGATTCCAGTTGTTGATTTTCTGTGATAGTTCTTGTCCAATTAAAGTTTTGTTCATAAAGTTTTTGCCTACCCTTATACTTTCAAGAATTCTACCTATTCTGTCTTCCAGCAGACTTAATGTTTGTTTTAATATTTAGATCTTTGATCCATTTTCTGCATAGTGAAAGATACAGGTCAAATTTTAATCTTTGGCATGTGGAAAGTCAGTTTTTCCAGCACCATTTATTAGAAAGGCTTTCTTCCACTGAGTCTTTGATATCTTTTTTCCCCCCTCTGGTACCAGGAATCAAACTTAGGACTACACGCTATGCCACTGATTGTACACGCTGTGTCACAGGCCAATCCTTGGCCCTTGATTTTTTAAAAAAACTTATTTATTTTAATGAAGTTTGATTAAATGTCTAAGAAACCATTGTGTAATCCAAAGTCTCCAAGATTTACACTTATGCTTTCATCTAAGAGTTTTACAGTTTTTATATTTGATGCTGGGGCTTGAACTTATAGCCTCAAGCACCAAACACACAGTGTATTGTTGAGCTATCCCACTGGCACAAAACATTTTATAGTTTATACTTTTCTTCATATCTTTGATCTATTTTAAATTTCTATATGTGGTTTTGTCAGGGTGGGGGAGTCCAACTTCATTATTTTTATGAGTGTCATTGTCTTGGCAGTGACACACATCAGTTGCAGTTTAAAATATGAAAATTATTGATAGATATAGTGCTTTATTTTTTTAAAAACTTAATAATTTGTCCTCAAGAGGTGGACACAGAGGCAGAAGGATCACAAGTTGGAGGCCAGTCTGGGCAACTAAGCAGCAATACCCTGTCTCACAAAAGGGTTGGTGATATAGCTTAGTGGAAGATGCTAGGTTGGTATGCATAGGACCCTGGGTTCAATCTCCAGTGCCCCCAAACATTTTTATTTTATTTAAATTTCAAAGGAAATAATTGTAAAAATAGAAATCTCAGGATTTTACTTCAAGGAAATACACATCCTCAAATATTTGCTAAAGAAAAAGCACATAGTAGCTTATCCTCAATTTTCCACCTGTTTACTTCAAATTTTTCATTGATTTTTAAATATTTTTTCATTTCTTTTTCAGTGTCTATGTAAGGGACCAAAATGAGACTTAGATTATTTAAATAATAATCTTGACAGTTCTTTCATTCATGCTTTGTTTTTTCCTTTCAGGTAGCAAATTATGGAGTTGGGGGACAATATGAACCTCATTTTGACTTTGCACGGGTAAGTAAAATAAAGAGACCATAATCAATCACTGAAACTTAGGTATTACACTGTTAAGAGTATCATGCTCTACTGAAGTAGCTGGGCACCTAGACATTACACTGTTGAAGAAAATATTTTCCTAACATTTGACTAAGTTTAACTTCACTCGCAATACGGAAAAGTAGGAATTTATAGGCAAGGAGCAGGGAGGCACTCAGTAAAAGAAAAATTACCCAAAGAAGTACGCAAGGATTCTAGCTACCTGGACCTAACAGGATTCTTGATGTTGTCAGGGTTGGGAGGTCATATGTCCCCTGGGAATAGTGGAAGATGAAGAATCTGATTAGGTATCAATGTTGATCAGTTATTGAGGATACAGGAACATCCTTTGGCAGCACTGATTTGACAGGACTCTTGCTAAGATTGGACAGTGTAGAGATGAGCACAGAAGTCAATGTATTAAAGTATTTTGGTATTAGAAGTACATAGCCTGTTTGAAATTTGTGGAAGTAGATCCCCTAGAAGTCTTTCAGCAGTAAAATACACCTGCGTACCAAATAGTTAAGGTACTTAGGTAAGTGCATTGGTAAGTCTAGAAACAAGTAAAGGATGTACCTAAAGATGAAACTGAACAAAGAGACCTGGAGCCTAAATTTACATAATTAAAGTGGAGCAACATTAAAGCTGAGGCTGGGGGCACATTCCTCTAGGAACCTGAGGCTTTGTGGATTATCAACTCTTAGGGGAGCCGCCACAGTGTAGGCTGCTGAACCTGAGACTCATGCATTACATCCAAGTCTCCAGTAGGGCAGTATCCTCATGAATAGAGGATGACTTTGAAAATAACCTGCTTTTAGGTAGGAGCCTGAAGGAGAATGTTCTGTTTCCATCACAGCTGGGTGTGTATATATGCTGCTCTGGGAATTCTAAAGTATAGGCCTGCCTTTGTGCAATCCTGGATTTGAATTTTTACTACTCTGGAAGAGAAGAAATTAAAGTTGTTCAGTTTGCTAGTGTTCTTAATTTTGCAGAAGCAAATTCATTTCTTCCCTGGAGCACAACTCCTCATTCTAAGATATTTAACTCATTCTCAGCTAAATATGTAGTCACTTAAGACAAAATCACTAACTGGTAATAAGGCACTGTTGATAAGACCAAAGCAACCAACAAATTTAGACTTCTGCAGGACTTTAGATACTATAAACTGTCAGACACAGAATGCAAAAAGTAAGTGCATAGTGTGTGTGGGGGGTTCGGGGGACAAAAATAACAAACTATCAACATGATTTAGCATATTGAAAAAGTAAGCAAAAGGAAAATCTTAAAAATAATATTTAAAATGTAATGGGTAAGAAAAAATAATTTAGAAATATATGAAGTGAATTAGTGAAGCAATTACCAGTCCACATTTTAAGATAGGAAAATAAAAATAAAACTCAAGGTCCTGAGTTCAATCCCCAGTTCTGCCAAAAATAAATAAATAAATAAAGGAAAATAAAAATATACAAGAATCTGGGTGCAGTGGTGCATACCTAGTCATTCCAGTAACTTGGAAGGACAAGGCAGATCCAGGAGTTCCAGAGCAGCCTGGGCAATGTAAGACCTCATCTCAAAAGACAAAACAAAACACTGGAAACCAAACAAAACATAAAAAAATGCAAAGATACTGTGCTGGAGAATAAGGTAAGTAATATTAAAACAGTTTTTTAAAAGTTTGTGTTGGGGGCTGGGAAGATGGCTCAGTGGAATAAGCACTTCCCTGGCAAGCGCAAAGGCCTGAGTTCA
>NDGM011241410.1:345-10800 GCA_002564305.1 Octomys mimax | reverse complement strand
TTTAGTTCAGCTTGTTCGAAGTAGGTGCTTTAGACCACTGAGCCATCTCGCCAGCCCACAACTACTTTCTCTTAATATGAGAAGAATACATCTTTTCTTTTCTAGTATGTGGTCTGTTTTGGAAAAAGCCTGGTGCACTTCTGAGAAGATGTGTATTTTTTTTCTTGGATAAAACATTTTAGATATCCATGCAGTCCATTTGTATGAAGGTTAGGTTCACCTCTGATATTTTTTGTTTATTTTTGTCTGGTTGATCTGTCCATTTGAGACAGTAGGATATTGTGTTCAACAATTACAAATGTGTGATTATTTATCCGATTTTAAGGTAATTTGTATTTGATTTATTGACTGGCATGCATTAGAACATGGTGAATATATGTTATAATTGTTGAACAGGTGAATATATGTAAATAATTTCCATTGAGTTTCTTCTTGAAACTACATATAGTGACCTTGTTTCTGTGTTTTGATCAGATTTGGCTAGAAATACACATTTTCTAAAATTAAGATAGCTATTCTTGCTTTTTACCCAATTCCCAGTTAATGAAATATTGTTTTCAATCCTTTGATTTTAATTTGTGAATTATATTTTGAATTACATATATTTCTTATATACTGGATATTGTTGGATTTTGTTTCTTAGTCCATTTTGAAAATCTATACATTTTGATTAAGCATGGGACCATTTATATTGAATATTATTAATGAGAATCATTGACTTATTTCAGTCATTTTATTATTTTCCTGATGTTTATTTATTTTTTTTCCTTTTGCTTACATGCTCACCTCACCAGATGTATTCATTCTTCTGAGTTATTGACAGTGTTGACTTTGTGTGTCTTTCTAAAATACCCTTGATCATTTTTGTTATTTTCTGCATGTGCTTATTCTCAACCTATCTCATTTTTGTTGCATCTCCTACCTCAAAAGTCTACACTCAACACTTCATTTATTGGAAATTTTTTGAAGACTGGCCTGTAGAAGTTTATGGCTCAGTTTAAGAATTGTATTGCTGATTTCTACTGTTTTTTTGAAAGGAACAGCTAATGCTTAAATTCTTTTTTTCTTCTTTTCAAATTCTTTTGAACAATTTTTCATGTTTATGTCTGGTAATCTGAACAACTAATTTGAAGACAACGTTATGCAATTTAACAATCATTGTTGAATTCATATCATCTTGTTTAGTGAAATATTGTATCATTTCTAATGCTTTTTCTACTATTTTTATTCTTGGTAAAAATAAAAATTTAAAAAAGAAAAAGAAAAATAATTTATGGGATAAAATCTCTGACAGGTATGTTACCAGTGTACTAAAATAGGTGACTTCTCCTGCAAGCAGGCGCAGGAGCTGGGGTTCGATCCCCGGGCCTGCCGTGCTGGTCCTGCCCTGGGTCCTGCTGAGACAGTGATTGAGAATGGGCATAGTGGCGTATACCTATAATCCCAGCTCTAGGAGGCTGTAAACAGGAGAATCACTATGAGTCTGATCTAGTAGTGAGAAGCTGAACACCCTGTAGACCTTTCCCTAAAATACAGAACAAACCATGTTGCCGTGAAAATGCTTATGGCAAAGGGGGGCAAAAAAACACAAACAAACAAACAGACAGACAAAACAGGTCTTGAAGTTCACCCTTGATTGTACACAACCTGTAGAAGATGGAATCATAGATGCTGACAATTTCGAGCAGTTTCTCCAGGAAAGAATCAAGGAGAACAGCAAAGCTGGGAATCTCGGTGGAGGGTTGGTCACCATCGAAAGAAATAAGAGCAAGATCATCGTGACTTCCGAGGTGACTTTTTCCAAAACATATTTGAAATATCTCACTAAAAATATTTGAAGAAGAATAATGTAAGTGACTGCTTGCACGTAGTTGCTAGCAGCAAAGAGAATTATGAATTACATTACTTCCAGATTAACCAGGATGAACAGGAGGAGGAAGATGAGGATTCCAGCTCCTTTGGAATGTTTTTTTTTTATGAGTTCTTGAATAAAACTTAGGAACCAAAAGGGTGGCTTATCCTTGTATCTCTGCAGTGTGGATTGAAAAGGAACTTGGCGATCACAGCAGCAGGCTTTCCAGGGCTGCTGCTCACTTACAGTTAGACTTTTTTAATGCTTGAAATTTCCAGGCCTTGTGGTAGTGACACCCAAATGTCAGGAGGCAACTACCCGAGGGAACAGAAATCCAGCCCTCAGCGGGTAGAATAAGGCATGGTGATGGAAGCTAGACTTGTCATTTTATTGTACAAAATGTTACCAGTCACTTTCACTTGAATATAATACTTCTCACAGGAAGACTCAGGAATATAACGTGTGTCCTCAGTCACTGAAAGCAAAATAGGTGATTTCTTTCCAGGAAAATGGCAATGTCAGAGGGATGCAGGTTTCTGAGACGTTCGCCTTTTTTTTTAATTCCACGTTTCTCTCAATGCTTAGCCATGTATACCAATCCTTTTTCTTCCTGTAGAAGTAAGATGTGACCCTTTGGCCTTCTTGCATATCCTGCCCTCGAGAAGGGGGATCAGAGGGTGTAGGTATGCAGAAGTGAATAAACCTCTGCTTCCTCAAGTCTTTGCCACTCCGGTGTCCAGCAGGGGGCGCTTGAGACAGCGGCAGAGCTTCAAGATGCAGTCCGTGGAAAGCCACCAGGTTGCGGTCCTGTGAGGGGCAAGAGGAGGCACGGAGTTTAGGAGTTGCCCAGGAAAACATTGTGCCACTTCAGTCCTCAGATGGACCTCCTGTCAAGAGACCTGTAACGGGCGGAAGTGGTAACTGAGCAGCACAGTGATTGCTTCCCTGGAGGCCATGGGTTCAATCCCAAGCCCAGCAAAAAGGCAATGAAGCGATCTATAAACAAACTGATGTGCCCTGGAAGTCCTAAGTGGAGAACCAGTGCCTTGTGGTTTTGTGTCAGGTGAAGAGGATGAGGGTGAGTCCAGAGTCTTGATGCTGAGGGACCTTCTGAAGTCCAAGCAATTCTGCTATATACCATTAACATTTTCAAAGAGCTTGCTGACAGCTTTCTACTGGAAATGAAGTTTAAATTCTACCTGGACTCCAATTTAAATTGTCCTGCTGGGATTGAGCCACAGTTTGGGCTGGCTTTGCAGTTTCCCCTGTGGCAAAGGCTCTAACACTTTCTGTTTCTATGCAAATCTCCTGAAATAGAATTGCTTTCTGACACTCTTGCCCTCTCAAGAGGCAGGATTCCTTTCACGCCTGTGGGGGCCTGGGTCTTCTTGAGCTGTGTCCTTACCCTAACTTTGTAAGTCTGTGGTTTGGATTTGCAAATTTTACTTGCTGCATTGATGTTCCTTTGTAGTAATTTTTGCTTTGGTTGTACAAACTCTTGGGCTGAATTTACTACTTTTTAAAAAATAAACTGGTCCCAGATTTTAAGACTTGTAATAAAATGAAAACTTACTGTTTTTTCTATGCCTCTTTGAACTCTTGTAATTTGGTTTTGATCACATTTTATATTAAAGTGGCTAACATATGGCAAAAAAATAAAGTACAGGAAAAAATAAAATCCTTTAAAAAAACAATCCCCCCAAAGCAAACAAACAAATGAAAAAACCAAAAACAAAACAGGGCCAGCCAAACAGCACAGTGGATTAAAGCACCTGCAAGCAGATGCACCGGCCAGGGGTTAGATCACTGGGCCTGTTGTGCTGGCCCTGCCCCTGCAGTGTGCTCAGGCAGCAATTGAGACTAGGTGTGGTAGCACACACCTGTAATCCCAGCTCTTGGGAGGCTGTAGACAGGTGGAATACTGTGAGTCTGATCTAGTAGTGAGACCCTGAACTCCCTGTAGACCCTTCCTGAAAAGTATAAAAAACAACAACAAAAAAACCACCATGTACCACAATTATCTCTAGAGAATAAATCCACATTATGGTATAAATATTTAGAAAATGTTGGTATTGACTTACAGATAATATGTACTAAATGAAACAGCTGTATCTCTGCTAGTGTTAGAATAGAATGCAACAGGAATTTTATAGTTTACTATCAAAAAATTAACACAGCTTTATGTTTATACTTTTAAAGTTATAGCCCTTGGGAATGCAGAAGGTGAAATGATAAAATTCAGTCCTTGAACTATATGATATGAGAAGGTAGAGAGAACAGAGTTAGAAAGGAATCTTTAGAGAGAAGAAAAAGTTTATAGAATTCAGGAAAAGGAGATAAAAATTTGATGAGAAATAGTGTGGAGGACTGCCACATTGCCCTCCCTTAGGCCTTAATGTGATTGTGCTTATTAGCAAACAGCACAGGCCATATAGAGGTGACTTCCCTAGATTGGCTTTCAATTTAATTAGTGAGTCTGGCCAAGGCTGTAAACATGTCTTCATGAGAGCAAGTAGGTGGTATCAGGCTAGCACTGCTCCTCTCTATTGGCCACAGATGAGCTCAGAGATGTGAGCTGTGAGACTATGGGGGTAAGGTATGAGATAATGTTTCTGCTAATTTGTGTGTGTGACTCTAGAGAAAATTCCTGTTAGAATTGGGTACAAAGCAGTTTACTCATTCAACACAGCTTGAATCTGACTGTTCTGTCTCTTTTGCAAGTATTGTTTTCTCCCTGTTTACAATCCCCTCACCATTTTCCTCAAGGCAAATGTGATCATTAAATACCAAAGTTTTAGCTGCCTTGGCACCTTTCATTCCTCATGAAAAACTGGTTATCCCAGTTTCCTGCTACACTGCCATTTTGTCTCTTGCTCTTTCTTTTACCGTGCCCCATAACACCTTCCAGGACACTGGGGACTAACAGCAGGGGTCAATAATAACCAGCATCCAAGGTGACCTGAACCTACAACTTTGTCACCTTCCTCATTGATTTCATAGGAGTGTTTTGACATCATTTTGGTGTTCCAAATCAATGCCAGAGTTATCAGGCACAGAGCTAAAGTATGTACTTTTGATGTGAGCAAGATTTTGTTGGGATTAAAATTTAGGAAAATCTCATTCTTTGAAGTCTGTTACTTTAAAATCTACTTCTGTTGAAGAGAAACAATACACTCAGTTATTAAAATCTATTTTAAAAGGCAAAGTACATAATGCCAAATCATAAAGATGCTCCACGATAACTGTTCAGTATAGTCCTTGGTTCTTGCAGACTGGAAACCCTTGATTTAGAAACCTGGCAGCAAGCAAGTTGAAATCTTGATGTTCCTCCATTACAGGGTGACTACATTTCCCACACCCCTTTAAAATCTGAAGATTTGTTTGGTTTGTACTCTTGCCTCTCAATCTGCACAGAAGAGCACAGACTCAAATACAACAGCCGAAAACTCTCCTTTGGCAGAAAAGGTAACTTCAGTTTCACAGTGTCCACACAAGTGTTTGAAGGATGACAAAATCAGTGAGTCCTATGACAGCCTCATTCTATCTAGTGCACCTACTGCAAAGGATGTAGAATTCTTGCTGCCTCCTTCTCCTCCTCCTAAGATGTGCCCACCATGTGTGAACTCCTCTACAGTGTTTTGTAATCAAATGATAATGCAGGAAACTTCTAGTGCTGAGGGATTCAGGAACCCCATGATCTTTCCCCAGGGAAGACCTGGACCACCTGGGTCAAGAAGTAGATACTAAAATTCCCTTTCAAATCAAGGGGTTAAAAGAAATTAAACAAAGTATAGTTAATAATGGTTTTCAAAGTTCTTTTTTAGAAAAAAAGTGAAACAAAATTTCATAATAAAATAATAGGAAAAAACAATAGTTTATGTATTGTATATTATTATCTTTACTCAGTGTACAACATATGGACATACATTTCTTCAAATAATATTAGCCCAAACTTTGTTTTCTATGAACTAAAAGATGCTAGCATGAATAACTTGTGATTTTTTTTCTTACCTCTTCCTTCATTCCCCTTTTCCCCTCATAATATTTTGAACAATTTCTTTCCATTTCACAATATCTATTATACATTTTAGACTTTATTATTTCAGTTTTCACAACAAGAAAACAATACAATGTTTACACATGTGAGTCTGATTTATTTGACCTATAAGTATGGTCTCAAGTTGCATCCATTTACCTAAGAATTATCATTCTTTATGGCTGAGTAGTACTCCATTGTATACAAAGATGACAACTATTTGATTTACTCTTTGATTGATGCATATTTGATTTTATCAAAGATAACTCTATACAAGTTGGTCTGCTATGAACATGGGTGCACATATATTACTGTGACATGATATTCTAGTTCTTCTGGGAAAATACTCAGACTCTCCATACTGGTTTCCATAGCAATTGCATCAGTATTCATTTCCAGCAACAGGGGAAAAGACTTTCTCTTTCTCCACAGCACTTCCACATTTATTATTGGTCATTTTCTTGATTATAGCCATTCTTTCTAGAGTGAGATTCAATCTCACTGTTGTTTTAATTTGCATCTCTTTAATAACCAGTGATAACAACCAGTGATAATAATTATATATTTATTTACTACTTGTATTTATTTATCTCAGATGCTCAGTTTTGGATTAGGCCTTTTGAAGTCCTTTCACAGTAAGACTGTTAGAAAACATTTTTGCTTCCTTTTTGTTAATTCCATACAATCTTTACCATCTTGTTAGAACATGTCTTTCCTTTATAGAATATTTACATTTTGAAGTTCAGTTGAGATTACCTACTGGAGAAAAGCCTGCGAAAAATAAAAATGAGGCTGAAGGTGATGGACCAGAGATTACTGTGGATATGTTGACGGATACTAGCAGATACCCCAGTCTAGGTGCATTGCTCCATGAAACTATTCAGGCAAATCTGTAGTTTGCTGCACTGCACGTGAGTGCCCATCCCAGAAGAGGGAGCTCCAGTACAATCTTTTACCCAGGGACTTTTAGGATCCAATGAGCCATACATTTAAGTTGTGGCTTCTTTACAGGGATCTATACATCACCAGATTGCTAATTCTGAAGCTGCTAATATTTTGATTCTTAAATTGGCCTCTGAAAACTTTAATCATGATTGTAAATAAGCTCTTTTATGTGTTAGTAGAGCCAGTGATCTTGGAGCTTATATAAGAGCCTGCCAAAATATAGGCTTCCCTCTTATAATTCAACCTTAATGGCCTAGGCCCTATCCAATAATTTAAAAGGGAAAACTTGAAATAAAATGTTTTGAATGCAGAAAAATTGAAATAACTTAGAAGAAACTGTAAACAGTGCAAAGACATAAATGTGATGTCACCTGATCATTTGTTTTAGGGTGGCAGGAGTGGTGACATCACATTTCCCTGCAAGAGGTATCTACCTTTATGATATTTGACACAACAATCTTTGACCCAATAATAGCCTTTAGCCTATTTAGTGTCCTGATTGTAATAAAGGCTATCATTGGGTCAAAGATCAGGAAATGAGAAGTGGGCCCGGTCCCCGCATGACCTTTAAACAATTGGGTATACTTCAGGGGGGACCTAACTGGCTCTAAGTGAATTGTATGGTATACAGATTCTGGTCCAACTACAAAACAAGATGTTCCCAGCTTGGTTGCCTAGAGGAGCATATCCATTCTCCTTTGTAGAACAGATAGGAGTGTGGGATTAGATCTGTCTGCAGCAAGTAAAATACATCTTTTAGGAAGTGAAAACCCCACTTAAAACAAATAAGGTTTATTTGGTCCTCTGTCTCCTCATACTATTGGATGCTGACAGGGAAAGCCAGCCTTATACCAAAAGGAGTTATTATGCTACTTTCTATTATTGATGAGGATTATGAAGAAGAAATCAAGACACCTGTTTGTTCCCAAGGAATTTGGGTTTTTAAACAAGGCGATTTATTTATTTATTTATCTATCTATCTATTTATTTATTTATTTTGCAGTACTGGAGATTGAACTTAGAAACTTGCACTTGGCAGCAAGGTGCTTAGGCCCCACAGCAATCTCCTTGTCCCTGAAACAAGGTGATCAATATTGTTCATCTTCTCTTTTGCCTAAACCTAAAACCATGAGTAAATGGTTATCCAAAATTTGAGATGTAGATCAAGCTAAACCCTTACAAGATGAAACATATATTTTGCTCAAGAAATCATGAAAAATAAACTCAACTTATCAAGTTAAAATTAATGGAAAATTTTTGTAGGGTTAGTTGATGCTGGAGCTGATGTGTCCATTATTGTGTAACATTTTGAGTTGATTTTGTGGCATACTAAACTGGCACACACTGCCTTATTTGGATTAGGCTCCTCTACACAGGTTTTATAAACCTACATACTTTTCCTATCTGAGGGACCAAATGACCAAAAAAGGCACACAACACCATTCACGGAGCCCATTCCTGTCAATTTTTGGAGCAAAGATTTAAAAGTGGAAACTAGCAACAGCAAGTATGCCTCTTTCTGTTTAAAATCAGAAAGTTGTGGTCTCCAGTCCTTGTCAGTGCATAAGATGATGCTACATGTTGGATATGTTGAAGGCAGAGGGCTAGGTAAACAGTGGCAATGAAAACTAATACCCAAAAACACAATCATGAGGTAGGGTAGATCAGGAAATGGCTATGAATCAAATTTATAATGGGGCCATTGTGCCTTCTCCACCTAAGTCAGCCCTGCCTTTATAATGTAAAGTCACTGAGTTAATCTGGATTTAGCAATTGTGCCCTAAATAAGAAACGACTATACATTTTAGAATCTTTGTTGTTAGAAAAATTGCTAAAAAGACATTTAAATATTCTGTTAGTCAATGGAGCACTTCTGTGTTGTGATTCCCAAAAAGATAGATAAATGGAGACTGTAAAAAGACTCAAGAGTAGTCATCCTTTGCATACCCACGGGTTACTACAAGCAGGCCTCCTTAGTTACATGGCTACTTCACAATATTGTTCATTCATATTTATTGATTTAAAGAATTATTTTTCAATATTTCTTTCTTATCTGCTTTCTTATTTTGCTTTCTTATCTGCTTTCTTATTTTGCTTTTTTCTGTTCCTAGCATTAGTTCTTAAAAAATCCATGAAAAGGTATCAATGGAAGGTTTTGCCTCAATGAAAGGGAAACAACCCAATGTTTTGCCAAATGTTTGTGACACAGGCATTACTATTTACTAGAGATCATTACCCCAAGTATGTATTATACATTATACAGACAATACTCTATTGACTGCCACTTCTGGGGACCTTCAATTTCAGACCTTTGTATGAACTAATTGAGATTTTCTTGACTTTGGGATTTGCATTACTGTGCAAAAAAATACGCTTCTCTATACCTTATCATTATATTGGAACTATACAATCAGAAAGGAATGTTAAACCTCAGGATTCCCATTAGAATGGATATGCTTATGTTAAATGATTTACAAAAATTATTAGGAGATATTAATTGGATTAGACAAAATTTGACAGTTAACTGCTCTTCAATTACAAAATTTATGTGATATTTTATAGGAAGATCCAGACCTTAATTCTCCTCATTTACTAAGGCCACAGAACAGGAACTGAGGTTAGTAGAAAATATATTGTCTTGTGAAGTTTTTCAGATCAACGCATGATGATTCTTATATTTGTTTATGTTACATACCCCTCATTAACACACAGGTTTGCTTGAACAATGGTATGAAAAGCAAGTCTTTCCCAGGAAATTCTTCTTTACCATATCATTTAGTTAAATCTTTGCTATTCTATTTGGAACAAACAGTCAAAATAAGCTCCATAGAGAGAATTTGGTTGTGTCAACCGATAGTGCACAATCCTCATGTGATTGTGCTTGCATCAGATACTTCACAGAGACAAAACTTAATTCAAACTGCTATTTATTGGCAGACTCCTTTTGCCAACTTCTGGGACATGTTGATAATCACTACCTTATCTAACCTTTTCTTCAGTTTTTCTCAAATCATGCTTTTATCCTGCCCACAAAAACCAAGTTATAACCAATAATTAGTGTAAGAACTTATTTTACTGACGGGTTCTCTAAATAGAAGACTGCAATCTGTAATGATGGATTGAATAAGTTATTCCTCATTTGAAATTTCAGCTCAAATATCTGAATTAATGACCAGTGTTATAAAATAATTCAATTTTCTGGTCAAGAGCTTAGAATTTTGTCTTTTTTTTATGCTTGACTCAAACTCTGGGGGTTGCTATATTCCCTTCTACCCTGTAACTTGCTTTGTTTCATTTATTCCTCAGGTTACAAAAGGTAACTCATGAACATACAAATTTACCAGGATCAGTCTCTAAAGATAATTCACATGCTGGTGCTTTTGTAACATATTTATCAGCATTTATTTATTTATTTATACACACACACACACATATACCAGAGATCAAACTCAGGAACTCACATTTGCAAGGCAGGTGCTTATTGCTCCTGAGTTAAGTCACTAGCCCTATTTATCAGTTTTTAATCGAGATAGGCAATTTTGTGATTATTTTCTTAAAATTCTTTTTTTATTCAGAATTTTATTGATAAACAAATAGCAATTAGACAGTTTCAAATCAAATT
>NDGM011241402.1:0-11863 GCA_002564305.1 Octomys mimax | reverse complement strand
AGTGGTCTAAAGCACCTACTTAGAACAAGCTAAGCTAAGCAAAGCACAGGGACCGCGGTTCACGCTAGTAGGGCTGTGGAGGAAAAGGAACCCTTCTCCACTGTTAGTGAGACCATAAACCAGTGCAATCTGTGTAGAGAGTCCTCAAGAAGCTAAAACTAGAGCTATTCCCCTTCTCAGTATATTCCTGAAATAACTTTTTTTTTTTTTTTTTTTTGAGACAGGGTATCACTCTGTAGTGCAGGTTGGCCTTGAACTCACTATGTAGCCCAGGTCAGCCTTAAACTCACAGCAACTCCTCTGCCTCTGCCTCCTTCTGGGCTTAGAGACATGCGACACCAGGCCTGGATTATTTCCAAAATAATTAAAAGCATTATACCACACTGACATATGCACACTCATGTTTATAGCAGCACAGCTTATACTAGCTAAATCTTGGAGACAGCCCAACTGCCCATCAACCAATGAATTGATACAGAAGATGCACTTTTTATACAATGGAGTACTACTCTGCCATAAGCTCAAGATATTTCTAGTTAAATGAATGCATCTTGAGACCATACTCTTTAAGTGAAATAAATCAGACACACATGTTTAAATTCTGCATCATTTCTCTGATGGGAGAAACCAGAAGTGCAAATTAAAACCAAAATATATAACAGATATTGGGAAATGGGAAGAAATTGTTCAAAAGAGAAGGGGAACAAGGGAAGGGGGAAGAGGAAAAGGAAGAAAAGGACAAGGAAAAAAAAGGTAAATAGATGGAAAAATGGAAACAAAGCTTTTGCAAATAAGAGGGAAAAGGGGAAGAAGAGCTGAAGGGTTGGGAGGAGAAAGAAAAAACAAACAAAAAAAGAGCAGAAGCAAGATATATCCTTAGCCAGGTGTGGTGGCACATGCCTGTAATCGCAGCACTCAGGGGGCTGAGGCACAAGGATTGATGCAAGTTTGAGGCCAGCCTGGAGTACATAGTGAAACCCTGTCTTTCAAAAAAAAAAAAAAAAAAAAAAAAGATATAACACGTTCAGGTACAAAATTCCCTATGATCAATGTGAACATTATGTGTATCTAAAATGTACCCTAAAAAGGACATTCCATAATCCCATGAAGTACTACCGGTCAATACTCTTCTACTCTCACACCACCACTAAAGCCAGAACTGGTTTTCTAAAAGATAAATCTGCTACCGCCATTGCCCCGCCTTAAAAGCCTTTATTTGGTGGCTCTCTCCTCTCTCCAAGGAATTGAGACTCTCAGCAGTACACATTAAACCTTTCAAACCCTAACATCCAGCCGGGCGTGGTGGCCCACTGCTGTAATCCCGGCACTCCGGACGGTGAGGCTGAGGCAGGAGGACTGCTGAGCTCAAGGCCAACCTGGACTACATAGTGAGTTGAAGGCCAGCCTGAACTGCACTGCGAGACCCTATTTCAAGGAAAACCCGACCTCTTCCCATATTGAAGGCTTCTGTCACTATTTCTCTGGGAGATCCAACCCGTGAACGTGGTATCATAAGAAACTTCCTTTTTCATGCTTTCCTGCCTTTCCTCCTGCAGTCTTTGCCGCTGGGATGAAATCTGTGCACACCTCCACTGAGCTAAACAGCAACTCGATTTTCAAGCCTCAATCCAAGCGCTATTTCCTTCCCAGCCTTCCCTGCCTCCTCCGTTCCAGAAGCTAGGCTGAACGCCACTTCTCCCTGCGCCCGGGCGCCGTGCATCTCTCCCACGGCATGTATCGTTCTAAAATACAAGCCTGGGTGCCTGCCTCCTCCCAGAAAGCCAGTTCTTGGCTAACACGTACAGTATCTCTCTCCTGTCCATTCTCAGCACCGGCTTGTAGCAAGCATCAATAAAACGTGAATGAATGGCTGGTGAGGAGGGCGGGCAGCCCCAACACCAGGAACCCACGGCCAGGAAATATATTTGTGACGAATAACGGTGAGGAAATCCGAGGCCAGGTGTGGCCATGGGAGGCGGAAGGGACAGAACCGGAGCGGTTTCACATACCAGATGTTTTCTTCTCCACCATTTGCGCAGCACAGCTGCCGGACAAACTACCTACGCACGCGCACTAAACCGAAGGCCGCCTGAACGGCAGTATCACTTCCGGTGCGCTTATATCTACGCGTGCGCAAAAATAATCTACTGTGTGGCGTCTAGACGTGGTGTTTCCTTGGAGACCAGAAAGCTTTCCGCCATATTTTTTAGGGGCAAAATGACTTCCGCCCTCAGGGACATTCGGCAAATTTGTGAGTACCCCAAAATGGATCATTTTAAAGTAGCGATGCCAGAGGTCTTTGGAGATACACTATTTTCTTTAGGCTTTTCTTAAGGTGCTATTGTCTCAAGTGAGGCCCGCAGAGCTCCCAGGACACAAGATTGCCTAAGAAAGTGGGCAAGATGGGGATGGGCGGGGGGGAGAGCCAACCTGAGACGTCCCTCCGGGTGGCCCTCTGCCCAAAAATTCAGACCTAGTTCTCCCGGCCGTAATCCTGCCTAGGGCGCCTCTACCTCCTCCTTCCCCACTGCCTCGCTCTTCCGCCTGGTTGGGGAACGGGGCTGTGACCACGACCCGCCCCTGCGTCCAGCTGGACCCTCCCGCATAGAGCTTCGGTTTTCTCTCAAGCGGACAGTGGCCCCGGCAGGCTCGAATCGCTGCCCCAGCTCCTCCCCGTCCAGCGGCCCGGCGCCTCTTCTGCTCACCCGGAGCAGCCCGAGCGCCCGCGCCAGGACAATCCTCGCCTTGTCTAGTCGCCCGCAATCTCGAGTTTTCCGAAGCCTCAGGTTACGCCTTTTTTCCAGGGCGGAGCTCCAGCCCAGCTCCTCCTAGCAGCTGGCCGCCTAGCCGCCCGGGTTTCCTCTTCCCAGAACCTTCTCCGGAGCTGGGATCCAGGCGCGCAGCCCACTCCGGCGTGGACCCATGGGGCTCCCTGGCTCGCCCCCTGCCGTGGCCTCGGGACCCTGGCTTCCGCTCCTACCTCTGCTCCTGCTCCAGTTCTTGCTTCCTCCGCCTCCGGGGGCCTCCGCCTCGGACCAGCCCCGGGGCAGCAGCCCTGTCAACCCAGGTGAGGATCTGCCCCCCCGCCCCGCCCCCGGGGTCTGCCGGCCCAGCCTTTGAGGGGTTTAGTGCTCCAGGGGCTCCAGCTCCCCCCAACCTGTACACCCTTGGGCGGAAGCAAGCATCCCCTCATTCTCACCCTGAGCTGGGTTCCAGCCTCCCCAAGGAAAACTGACCGTGCATTCCTGTGTATCACTCCTTCCCACCCCTCACTGAGGTGGAAATGCCCCTGGGCCAGAAAAGTTTCACAGGGATCTGCAAGGGGGGATAAGGGGCTGTGGTGGACTTAGTGGGGAACTAGGGGTCCTGTGGGAGAATGTGAAGCACGGAGCAGTGGGTGGATCTCAAGTGCCAATTCCTGGCTGGTGACAGAGAAACTGTTGGTGATCACTGTGGCCACCTCGGAGACAGAAGGATACCGCAGGTTTCTGCAGTCCGCGGAATTCTTCAACTACACTGTGCGGGTGAGGAAGGAAGGGCCCCAGGGTTGAGTTCCAGCAGGAATGGGCCGAGGGCTGGTACCTGGGTCCCCAGCATGAATACGATCAGTAGCACCCACACTCCCACTGGCTGAATCCCTCCCTGGCATGGTGGCTCTCCCCCACAGACCCTGGGCCTGGGGGAGGAGTGGCGAGGTGGCGATGTGGCTCGAACAGTTGGTGGAGGACAGAAAGTCAGGTGGCTCAAGAAGGAAATGGAGAAATATGCAGACCAGAAGGACATGATCATCATGTTTGTAGACAGGTAAGGGGGCTGGGATGGGGAGAAAGAAGGAAAACACAAGGGATAAGGATGCTGAGGTTCCTAGTGGCCTCCTTCTTGCCTGTCCTCTTCCTTGCCCAGCTATGATGTGATTCTGGCTGGCAGCCCCTCCGAGCTGCTCAAGAAGTTCATCCAGAGCGGCAGCCACCTGCTTTTCTCTGCAGAGGGCTTCTGCTGGCCTGACTGGGGGCTAGCAGAGCAGTACCCGGAGGTGGGCACGGGGAAGCGCTTCCTCAACTCTGGTGGTGAGTGGCAGGGTGCCTGAGGCAGAGGCCAGGAGTGGTGGTGTGTGGAGTGTTGAAGATGCCTGTGGGCTGGAGAGGGTGTGGGGCTACAGCTGTGAGACCCCCCAGGAATCTTGGGGTCAGGCCCTTTCGTGCTGCCCCAGGGTTCATTGGCTTCGCTCCCACTATCCACCAAATTGTTCGCCAGTGGAAGTACAAGGATGAGGACGATGACCAGCTGTTCTATACGAAACTCTATTTGGACCCCGGGGTCAGGGTAAGAAGGGTCAGGGGTAGGGTGCCCCACATCCCTGTGGGGGGACCTTGGGCTAAATGGATGAGAAGGCAGGAGGGGGTTTGGGGAGGTGCAAAGAGAAAAGGTGAGAGTCCCAGCACTGTGGGAGGCTGAGGTTGGAGGATCACAAATTTGACCCCAGTCTGGGCAATTGATGAGAAGACCTATGTTAAAAGAAGAAAGACAAAAGGGCTGGGGATGTATCTCAGTGTGAAAAGCCTGGGTTCAATCCCCAGCACCCATCCCCCCAAAAAAGGCAAAGAAGGAAGAGAGGGAGAATGATGTCTTCCTACCCCCATCAGTTAACCATCCCATCCCATCCCATCCAGGAGAAACTCAGCCTTAATCTGGATCATAAATCCCGGATCTTCCAGAATCTCAATGGGGCTTTAGGTGAGGAGGAAGGCCATCCAGCGGTGAGCAGCAAGGAGTGCTTGCTACAGGGATCCTGGATGGAGGGGCTGCTGGTGGAGCTAGGCTGGTCTGCAGCTCACCTGTATGTTGCCTTTTTCACTCTTTCATAATTTTCGCAGTGCTAGCAGTAGTAGGTGTGAAAGCAGTGTAGGTGTCCTGACGTCTCCTGGCACATACTGTGTACCCAGGGTACCAAGCAAGGCGCTTTGCCTCTACCATGTCATTGAACACACAGTCCTCCAAGGGAGGGTACTGGGCTGTCCACTTTGGACAGACCCTTCCACAGGCAAGGAAATCTACTCCCTGAGGACTGGTGACTCACTTGGTTACCCAGGCATCAGGTGGTGGACCTCTCTGTGGTGGCAGGAACTCTCAGGAAAGAGGTTTCTGCCCCAACAGAACCATGGTCTGGGGCAGTTTTTTTCTAGGGACTCCATTTCCTCTAGAGAAACTGGGAGAGCCCCCTCTCCCGACACACACACCTAGAAGCACCTCCTGCTCAGCAGCTCCTGGAGAAAGGGAATGTGAAACCTGACTTTCCTTCCCCAGATGAGGTGGTTTTAAAGTTTGACCGGAATCGGGTGCGCATCCGGAACGTGGCCTATGACACACTCCCTGTTGTGGTCCATGGAAATGGCCCCACAAAGGTACCCCCAAGTGCCCTTTTCCCTTGCCTGCCTCAAGCCATGGGTACCCCCAACCTCCTGAACAGTTGGGCTTTCCCAGCCCTAGCAACAGATGTGCTGAGACAGCGTCTCCCTTTCCCCGGGACCCTCAGGCCTGGCCCCACCGTGGGCCCGACTGCCCTTCCCCACACCTATCCCTGACTCCCTTGCTGCTCCCGTCTCTCTTAACAGCTCCAGCTCAACTACCTGGGGAACTATGTCCCCAATGGCTGGACTCCCCAAGGAGGTTGTGGCTTCTGCAATCGGGACCGGAGGACACTCCCAGGGGGGCAGGTGAGGTGGGAGCCCCTAGAAGGAAAGCTTGAGGAGGATTCTGGGTGGCTGTAGGGCAAAGGTCTGGTACTCAGAGGTACCTCCTGGACACTGGGGCTTCAGGGGCAAACAGAAGCCCAAGGCCCCCGAGCCACATCCTGTTTTATCCTCCAGCCTCCCCCCTGGGTGCTGCTGGCCGTGTTTGTGGAACAGCCCACCCCGTTTCTGCCCCGCTTCCTGCAGCGCCTGCTGCTTCTGGACTACCCACCAGACAGAGTGACCCTCTTCCTGCACAACAGCGTGAGACACCTGCAGCTTCTCCCTGGAACCAACCCTAGCCCTGCATGCCTCCCCACCACCTTCTCCCCAGGAGGGGCACCCTGTCCGCCCACTCAGCCCTTTTCCCTGTCCCCATTTTCCCCAGGAGGTATACCACGAGCCTCACATTGCAGACTCCTGGCCGCAGCTCCAGGACCACTTTGCATCTGTGAAGCTCTTGGGGCCAGAGGAGGACCTGAGCCCAGGCGAGGCGAGGGACATGGCCATGTGAGTGAGCCCCCAGGGAGCGGGCAGTAGCCTGTCACCCACCTGTTGCCCTTCCCTCCTGTCACCAGCTTGGCCTCCTTGGGCCTCCAAACCTATAGTTTTGTAGTCCCCTCCCTTGTCCATCTGTCACTGGTGCTGGGGACTGTAAGAAAGGAAAACCTGACCCCTGCCTATCCCATGGCCCCCTCCCCAACCCACACCCCTTTCTAGCTCATCCGTCTATCTATGGGTCTGTCCCCTGCAGGGACACCTGTCGGCAGGACCCAGAGTGTGAATTCTACTTCAGCTTGGATGCCGATGCCGTACTCACCAACCCACAGACCCTGCGCATCCTCATTGAGCAGAACAGGTCTGGCCAGAGTACCCCAAGTCCCCAGGAACCCCAGACCTCCCCAGGCACAGGCTCCCCGAGGCCTCTGGCCCTCCACCCAGCCCTCATTCCCCCTGGCCCACAGGAAGGTGATCGCACCCATGTTGTCGCGCCATGGCAAGCTCTGGTCCAACTTCTGGGGAGCACTGAGCCCTGACGAGTACTATGCCCGCTCCGAGGACTATGTGGAGCTGGTGCAGCGGAAGCGGCTGTGAGTTCCACCCAGGGCAGGACCCTGAGGTGATCACCAGTCGGGTGGCCATGGCCAGCAGTGCTTGGCATGGGAGATAAGGGGTCTTCTGACTTGGGAACTGGGTACCCTAAGAGAGGGAGATCCTGGGATGACTTGGGTGGAATTTGGGCAGCCGTCACCTAGCTGATCCTAGCGCTGGTGCCTCCAGCGGCGTGTGGAATGTGCCCTACATAGCCCAGGCCTACCTCATCCGTGGGGAGACTCTGAGGACAGAGCTGCCCCAGAGGGCGGTGTTCTCAAGAAGCGACATAGACCCAGACATGGCCTTCTGCATGAACCTACGGGACAGGGTAAGCAGGTTGACAGCCTGGGGTCTGGTGCTGGGACACCCGAGATGGCAGCCACCTGGTGTCATCTCTGTCCTTCTCACATACACTACTGTCCTGTGCCAGGGCATCTTTCTCCACCTCAGCAATCAGCAAGAATTTGGCCGCCTCCTGGCCACATCCCGGTATGACACAGACCACCTGCACCCTGACCTCTGGCAGATCTTCGACAACCCTGTTGTGAGTGGGGGCCCCACCACTGGCAAACACTAAGGAGGACATCAATACATGGGGCACCCCATGCAGGGTCCTGGGTGGGGAGGACCAGCCTCTCCTCAAGCACCTGACCCTCCCACAGGACTGGAAGGAGCAGTACATTCATGAGAACTACAGCCGGGCTTTGGATGGAGAGGGCCTAGTGGAGCAGGTGAGCCCCTTAGACCTTGCTCCTGAAGGCTAGCACCTCTTGGCCCTCACCTGGATTAGCGGTTTTCAAACTGAGTTCCCAGGGGACCCAAGAGGTCAGCAGAGGCTGAGCAGATGGAATCCCCAGTGCTGCCAAAAATAAGTAAAAGCAGGATGTGCTATTGGAAAGGAGATTGAAAACCACTGTCCAGTGCCAAGAATGGTGTCACGATTCCAGCACTGGAGAGGCTGAGACAAGAGGATTGTCAGATTTTGAAATCTGGGCTACAGTGAGTTCAAGGCCAGCCTGGACTGCATAGTGAGACCCTGTCTGATAAAGACAGGAGAACAAAACCACTGGCCCATGCTGGGGCTCCAGGCTTCTCCTTCCATCTGCATTGTGTGGTCCAGAGGGTCTCCACCTGCTCCCACCCACCTCTGTGTGGCCCCACAGCTCAGGGCCTGGGCCTTCCCAGTTCTGGTTGTCCCAGCTCCTCTTACCTCTGGTTCTCCTCTCCACCTCCCTGGTTTTTCTCGCTTCATCTGCCCCCAGCCCCATCTCAGCTCTGTCCTTTTCCCTGCCCTGTTCCCTAGCCATGTCCAGATGTGTACTGGTTCCCACTGCTGTCAGAGCAGATGTGCGATGAGCTGGTGGAGGAAATGGAGAACTATGGCCAGTGGTCAGGGGGCCGGCATGAGGTGAGGGGTCCAGAGGGAGGGACCATGGGGTTGGGGTTGAGGCATTGGTGAAGGGGACTGAAACTGGGTGGAAGCCCCCAGTGGGTATAGCTGTATTCATGCATGCGTGCTGCATTCATTCATTCATTCATTCACTCATTCATTCAGAGAATACTTACTGGTCCACTGGCCTAGGTAGTGTAGATAGAGTACAGCCAAGCAGGGGCCTGGGCCCAGATGGGGACCAGGGGCTTCACAAGAGAGGTGACATTTAGCTGATATGCGAAGGGCCAAGAGCAGTGAGTCAGGCTGAGAAGCAGAAGACTGTTGAGGCTGAGGCAAGAGGATTGAAAGTTGGAGGCCAGCCTGGGCAACTTAGTGACTTCGTGCAATCCTGTCTCAAAATAAATAAAGGGCTGGGGCTGCAGCTCAGTGCGAAGGCCTGGGTTCCATCCCCAATGCCTCCAACAATAACAAAAAGAAGACTGCTCCAGACAGAGGTACTCAGGTACTCAGACCTAGAGACAAGAGAAGGAAGGTGGTGGGCACTGCCCCAGGCAGTGGGTGGCTCAATGACTGTTGCCCACAGGACTCCCGGCTGGCAGGGGGCTACGAGAACGTGCCCACTGTGGACATCCACATGAAGCAGGTGGGCTACGAGGACCAGTGGCTGCAGCTGCTGAGAACATACGTAGGGCCCATGACTGAGCACCTGTTCCCCGGCTACCACACCAAGGTGGGCCTGCGCCCCATTCCCACATAGGGGTTGGCACCCTATGTAGAGCATTTGGGGCTCCCTGGAGGCTGTGGGTTTGAGATGGTGCAGGAGGGCAGCAGGGAGGAAGCTGCCATGCTAAGACCCATACCACTCTGGCAGTGAGGGCCTCCCATATCCACTAGACAGGGCTGTCATCCTGTGCCAGAGCCCCCAGAGCCCCGACCCTCCCTGCAGCTCCCCGTTTTGTCCCCTCAGACCAGAGCAGTAATGAACTTTGTAGTCCGCTACCGGCCAGATGAGCAGCCCTCACTGCGGCCCCATCATGACTCATCCACCTTCACCCTCAATGTGGCGCTTAACCACAAGGGCCTGGACTATGAGGTGAGCCACCTCCTGCTCTAGGGTGCTGCCAGCCCCCACTCCTCCCACTCAGCCAGGAACTTTGTCATTTAACCCCCCAGTACACCCCTGGCTGCCTTCCTTGGCCCTGGCCACCCCATTTCCCAGTTATTTGGGGGGGGTCTGCCTCCTTCTAGGGGGGTTCCCTCATCTTCCTCCTGTGCTCCGCTTGACTGTGATACCCCAACCCTCTTTTCTAGCCTGTCAGGCCCTCAACCTGTAGTTCCCCCCTTCTCTGTCTGCCTGCCCCCCACCCCATGTCTACTCATCCCCTGTTTTCTCTCCCCCCAGGGAGGGGGCTGCCGGTTCCTACGCTACAACTGCATCATCTCATCCCCAAGGAAGGGCTGGGCGCTTCTGCACCCCGGCCGCCTCACCCACTACCATGAGGGGCTGCCCACGACCTGGGGGACTCGCTACATCATGGTGTCCTTTGTGGACCCCTGATACCCAACCACTGCCAAACCTTCACTGCCATTGTGCCTTCTTGAGGGGCCTGGCCCCCACACTTGGAGACTGGTCTCTGCCCATACCCTTGCCTCCTGAGTGTGTCCCATTTGCCCAGGACTGAATGTGTTACCTTGCCAAACCCACAGCCACTCAGGAAGCTGGAGGAGCCCCTGTCCTTCCTTCAGCCTCCAGGGGTTCATGATGCTGGGCTTCTGGGGTCCCCCATGATAAATTATTAATGTTCCTCAGCCTCCCTCTAATAAAAGAAGATTTGTAACTCTTGAGTCCGTGTGTTATCTTTGACTTGCCAGTAACCCTGTCACCCTCCTGCCACCCAGGTGACTCGCAGAGGAGGAAAGAGAGTGGGAGAGGGGGTCGAGGGCACCAGCAGCCTCCCCAGTCCCACTTCCGTGCTCCCCTTTCCTGCCTGAGCTGGGAGAATGTGTGACAAGGACCCTTTTAGTTCATACACTGCTGAAGCCAGCACTCTACAAGGCTAAGGGAAAGGAGTGACAAATGTGCAAACGTGGCCCTGTGCCCTCTCCCTGACCTGCATCTCACCCAGGTGTGTTCCCCTGGGGAAGGGGACAGGAGGACACAGCCCCAAGCAAGGCTTCCAGGACAGTGCTGGGGAAGAAAGTCCCCTTAAAGCCTGTGCTGGGACCTAAGCTGTCATTCGGGGGAAGGATCGGATCAGGAAAGGGCACTCCAGCTGGGCATGGTGGGGCAAATCTAATTCTAGCACTCAGGAAGCTGAGGCAGGAGAATTGCTGTAAGTTCGAGGCCAACCTGGGCTATGTAGTGATTTCAAAGTCAGGTTGCATTACAGAGCAAGACCCTATCTGAAAAACAAAACAAAATAGATGGTGTTCCAAGGCTCTTCCCCAGGAAGCTTCCTGAAAGAAGGGAATGTGCAGAAGCTGAAAGAAGAGGAAAAAGGTGACCCACTTTAGAGGCCCCCTTCTGTCATCTTAGAAGTGATCTTTCAATAAATTCTGAGAGAGAGACAGAGAGAGAGAGAGAGAGAGAGAGAGAGAGAGAGAGACCTGGAGCAGGGCTGACTTCCAGGCCTCTGGCAGAGCCTGGAGCCCTTATCCAGGGCCTCTGGGAATAGCAGGTCACACTCAACTCGGTTCTCCCTAGTCTTGCACTGAACTCTGAATTTCTCTCCCTTTGCGAGGGCTTTTCTCTCCCTCAACCATTCCCTTTGCGAGGGCTCTCAAAAACAGGACAGACTTGTTCATTTCCTGGGACATCTCCCCACCCACAGCCACAATCCCTTCTGCACCCCTGCTGAGCCCCAGGAGAACACTCCCCCCATGAGGCTGCCATCCTGGCAGGTGTGCCAATCACCGGGGTGCATAGACTGAGCATCCTTCTAGCTGGAGCTTTACATCCCTCTCACCCTGGCTGTCACCAGCCTTGTCCCAGGCTCTGTGGGTGGAAATGGGCTGAATAAGGACAACAGGAAAGATTTCTTGGCAAGGACCCTGGGACAGGAAATCTGTGTACAAGGGAGGTGGGCGAGGGTGTGCGCAGCCCAAATGGTTGGGCTTGGGCTTTGCCTGTCTCGGGGGGGGGGGGGGGGGGTGGGGGGGCACCCGTTCATTAATGTTCATTAATCGATCACCTCTTTGTGCCAGGCACCTCAGGAATCACAGGGCCATAGTAGGATGTGATAGTTGTCCTCTTGTTGCTTACAGCCTGGGGGAGATGACCTTAAGCAGAGTCTCTGACAAAGGGGAAGTACCCTACACTGCCAGAGCAAAGAACAGAGGAGCCTTCAAGTGACATTCCCTTGATGATTCCCCCAGACCCTAGACATGCTAGGAGGCCATGGTGACCATAAGGACACATCAGGCTGAGTCTCAGCCTAGTCATGGGCCCCGTCATGGATTCACTAACCCTCAGCCTCCCCACAAAATCAGCTCCTCCAGGGAGTCCTCCCTAGGAAGCCTGCCCACCCACAAGTCCTGCACCTGAGATAAAGGTGTCTCTCTCTCTCTCTTTTTTTTTTTTTTGGCGGAACCGGGGATTGAACTCATGTCCTTGCACTTGCCAGGGAAGCGCTTATTCCACTGAGCC
>NDGM011241388.1:4281-17028 GCA_002564305.1 Octomys mimax | reverse complement strand
TTTTTTTTTTGGCAGAACCTGGGATTGAACTCAGACCCTTATACTTGCCAGGGAAGTGCTTATTCCACTGAGCCATCTCCCCGGCTACTGGTTGATTTCTTGACGATAGCCATTCTTTATGGTATAAGATGGAATCTCAGTGTTGTTTTAATATTCATGTCTTGAATGATCAGTGATGTTGACCATTTTTTCATATATTTATTTGCCATTTGTATTTCTTCCTCTGAGACGTGTGTATTCATCTCAGATGTCTATTTTTGGTTTGGGTCTTGTCTTAGTTACATTTCTCTTATTGCTGAGACAAAATACTTGATTCCCAAAGTTTTACCAGGAAAGATTTTTTAGCTCTCAGTTTGGAGAAGTTCCAGTCCATGATCAGTGGGCTCCAAGGCAGTGTGTGGTGGCAGAGGGCCAACCATTCACGGAGGTGGAAGATACCAAAAGCAACAAGATCAAAAGGAGGTTGCAAGCCTCTTTGCCTCTCTTACATGCAGGCAACCTTCCCTAGTTGGGTGTAGCATTCACAAACCCCTAATCCCAGCACTAGACAATGAAGCAATCACAAACTCTAGCTTCAGGCACCATTGAAAAGCTGTCCCACATGATCACATGAAGCTTTGGGAGGATATCCAGGCGCAAACCAAAATAGGTCTTTAAATTTGGGGATTAGATTATTTTGATTTTTTTTTATATGTTCTAGATATAAGTACTCTGAGGGACAAATAGATATTTTTCCTATTCTGTGCGTTGTGTTGACACTCTATTGATGATTGCAAAAGTTTTTTAATGAGATGAGATCCCATTTTTTAAAAATTCTTTGAAGTATTTCCAACATGATTTGGGTTTTGCTCATGAACTCTTTGCCTGCACTCTTGTCTTCAAGATTTTTGATGATTCTCTCCTCCAGTAGATTTAGTGTTTCTGGTTCAATATCTAAACCTTTGATTTATTTCAGTTTTTGTTTAGTGCATGCTGATTGATGGAAGACATGATAATATATAAAAGATGCCAAGGGGCCGGGGAAATGGCTCAGTGGAATACGTGCTTCCCTAGCAAGTGCAAGGGTCTGAGTTCAATCCCCGGTTCCGCAAAAAAAAAAAAAAAAAGAAAGGAAAAAAAAATAAATAAAAGATGCCAAAAGCTCAAACAAAACACTTATATGTTTCAAATTTAGTAGTGTAGCTGGATACAAAGTCAATAATTGGAAATTAGTAGAATTTCTGTGCACAAAGGCAATGAGAAAGAAATTAGAAAAATTTACCTTTCATATTGGCATCCAAAGAAATAAAATGGAAAGATATTCCTTCCTCATTGATATGAAAACTATCACAGTGAAAATTGCCATACTTCTAAAATTGATATAAAGTTTTAATGATATAATGATACAAATTATAAATGATATAAATATTAAAAATTATATATTATATAAATAATAACTGATAAGTATAATGATATAATGATGTGACATAATGACATAAAGTTTTCATGTGCTTTTCCCTAAAGCTATTGCTTTTTGCCTTGTAGTATGTATCTTAATATTGTGCTATAAATTTAACACAACGTACTGGGTAAATAAAAGTAATGTATAATGAATTTAGCAATGAGGTGGTAAGATGTATGTGTGTGGGAGAGGAAGTGTTCTATAACAGTGTGATTAAGGATTGGTCTTTACTTGTCACTCTGCAGTAAACATGAAAATTTGGTTTCCACCTTGAATATGGCAAGCCTCTTGGGGGAAAATTTATAAAAGTTTAGGGGCTTGTAGAAGTTGAATGACAGCAATCCTTTTCCCATTAATATTCCAATGTTTTTGGATTTATTATTCATTTACAAAAAATCTTTCTCAAGTAGTGGCTGTGCTGTAAATACAGTCAAGTCCATTTCTTCTTTCTTTTTAAATTCTCAGTGGATGAATTCAGGGATTGCTGGTACTATGGCAAGAGAGCCACACTGCTTTGTATACAAATGCCTTTATATTTAGAATTATGCTCCTTCCTTGTGTTCTAGCAGCAGTACAGAAACATCACCTTACTTGACTGTACCATCCTGGAAATTCAGTGAACACTGATGTATTTGGAACATAGTCATCCTCCAATATCAATAAATAATAGGGAAGAAGGGAGGTGACAATGGGTTGACAAATGTAGCATGGTGATTCCTTTGATCCAGAGATATTATGCATTTAGGGACAAGCAAGAAGAATGCACATATCTGCACAGTTTGATGCTGACATAATGTTAATGACACTGAAAACAAAACTATTGATAGGAAGCTGGTGATGATAGAATGATAATAGATCCTAACAACAGTAATGATGGCGATGATAACAATGGTGATTCTATCCACGATGAGAATGCTGTTGCTGATGTCAATGATGATACAAATCATGATAGTTAGTATTGGTAGTACTAGGGTATATGTTTATTATTGTGATTAAAATTAAACCCAGAACATGAAATTTAAGACAAAGTAGAGAGTAGAGGAAGGAAGACATGTGCATCAAAAATTATTCTATAGCATATAGAGAAGATAATTATTGACGATTTTCATTTTGCTTCATTTTAAGATTTGGTATCTAAGAGGATCTCTATGGTGAGAAATTGAAGAGGAAAGAAATCGGCTTAGGATAAAATTAGCTTCTGCACAATTATGTTAATTATCATTTTTAGGATGCTATCCTATAGTGTTATATTTATAAAATAACTCCAACCCATATATAAAGTATTTTATAAAATATAAACAGTTTGATATTTCTAATTGAAAAAGTATGCAGGCCCTAAACTGGACAGGTACGGAAAAGAGAGAAAGAAGAAAAGATGCAGTCATTGTCACATTGTGACAAAAATACCTGCCCTCAGATTCATTGGCCTTCTTTAGGTGCGCCTCTCTTTCCCAAAGGCTATAGCACTTTTGCCATTAACATGCTGCACGTGCTTCAGGGTTGACTTTTACATTATTGCTCTAGCTATTACTATGCATGCATTATTTATGTGGTTGGCTATCATGTAAAAAAGGCAAGCAATTTACTTGTCAAAACACATTAGAATGCATGATTTTAAATCGGAGTTGCATGGGTTGGTAAAAAGCTATAATAAAGCACTTTGGCTAATATGTTATTGTTATGCTGTTTTAGATGGTCACTGCATTGACCAAGAAACCTGTAATCTTTTCTACAGCATTTTGAGTAGAATGGTGCTCAAAATAATTTACACTATGATTTTAATTGCATAATAGTAAACTCTATTGCTACAGTTTTTTCCCAAAATAAGTTTTAATATTAGAAAATATGAGTACAAGATAAATATCTATTATAGGAGTCCTAAAATTAGTTGTATTATATATATATGTATATATATGTTCTAAACAGTAATTTGAAATCATTAAATGATAGAATTATGCCAATAAATAATAAGGAAGAAGGGATATTAGGATACATTGACATAGCCACATGTTTTTCTTGCTTTGCCTGTCCGTTAAACATTACCTGTTAGTTGATTTTCTCATTACTACACTAATGTCCTGCATTATAACCTAGAACATATGCTAACTTTATTAACATCTTGCTAGTTTTCTCATAAATGTTGGTCAGGCCAATGTCTGATTTTTATAACATTTTAAAGATGACTGTCATGTCCAAAACAGCTAAAACAAAGTCATATAAGAGAAATAGTTCAAGATAACCATAATTCTTAAGCTTGGATGGCCCCAATTTCCTGAATGGTCTTTTCTGCTTTGGGCAGTTCTGGGCAAAGGGAAGTTAAAATATATCCATAGGTGAGAGAAGCCTAGTTTAGAAAAAGGGAAGATGTTTAATTTCATTTGTTTTAATTCTTATACTCTTTCCATGAAAATTGGAAGCTTACTAAATTTTACATAAGAGTAAAAAATGTAAAAATTTTAAAATTAGTCTAGTGAAATAAAAATTTCTAATGAGTTATGTGAATATTGAGAGATAGATCTCAATCCTGGATATGGAAGAAGAAAAAGAAAACACTAAAAATATTCAAGAGGGATTAAAAAAAAAAAACTAAAGAGGAAGAATAAAGATGCTCAAAGATCAATACATGTATTTATTGCCAAAAAGACAAAAAATAGACCATGGGTCCATCACTCTTCTTCCCTTTTAGAAGAGCATGATCCTAAATTAATATGCTCATGGTGAATTCATAGTTGGGAGTATAATGCAGTTATTTTTATTAGAAGACATCAAATCTGAGACACCAGGCAAGAAAAGTAGATCGCGCAGTTTGTTATTTGCTGCTCAACACAAATCCATGACACCTTTACTTATCTGTGATAAGGAAGGGAGCTCTGTAAAGTTGTTCTTTATCCCACTTTCCAGACAGCTTTAGGATTTCTCTTTTTGGTGCAACCAGGATTAGGCATCAGGAAATTAGAAGGCGATTGGAAAGAAGGCACTTTCACTCATTTTTCTATTTCTTGGTGAACCCTCTCTACCCAAGCTTTGGGAATTGGTCTTGGTTGCAGTACATGTTCCAGACTTTAATGATTTTTATCAGGACAATTGTGTCCAATTTCTCACATAAATCCTCCTCTGTAGGTGAATAGAATGAGTGAGGGCGAAAGGTGAGATGAAATCACCAGCCTCAGTGAGGGCTGGTTGTGGTGGACAAACGGTGGCAAAGACCAACAGAAGCACTGCGAGGTGTACATATCATGTCTGAACAACACAGCTAGCTGCATGGTCTCATTTTTCCATCTGTCCTGACTTTTCACATTTAAAATTAGTTTAGTGAAATAAAAATTTCTAATGAGTTATGTGAATAACGAGAGATAGATCTCAACTCTGGATATGGAAGAAAAAAAAGAAAACACTGATAATATTCAGGAGGAATTTTTAAAAAAACTAAAAAGGAAGAAAAAAGATGCTCAAATATCAATACATGTACTAACTGAAAAAAAAAAAAAAAGCACCATAGGTCCATCACTCCCATGCGGCAGGAGAGACATTAGAAAGTGGCTTCTTCACTTTGGGCCACTGGTCTCGAAATGCATGAGTTCAGCACGGTCAAGATATTCTTCTCTAATTCAAGTTTATAATTTTGATGTAGAGATTGAATATTGTACTTTTGGAAATGCCCCATGTAAATGAAAAGCAAACTGGGAGAAGGAGGAAGGCTGTGTTCCAGGAGTTCTGACTTTTAAAGTATTAATTACATGTTGTAGAACAAAACACTATTACAGAGGGCCTTACCCTAAGAGCTTCTAACCAATTGGAAGGACTTTGTATTTTGAAAAACTGGGCATCGTTTTAAGTTTCTTTATTTCTACTATTTACAATAAACATTATTTATAGTTAATAAAAAGGAGACTTCTTTTTTACCTTGAGGCCATAATGCTAAGCAAAATATGGCAAACCTAAACATAAGCAAAGAAATTAGTAAATGAAAGACAGAGGATAGGAAACATGAAGGCAAACTTTAGAGAGTAGAGATATGGTTAAAGGAGTGGTGAATGATCAAGATGTGTTGTATGCATGTGACAACTTGCAAAACTGAACTTCATTATTCTCTATTATTATTATAATTATTATTTTATGGCGGAACCGGGGATTGAACCCAGGCCCTTGCACTTGCCAGGGAAGCACTTATTCCACTGAGCCATCTTCCCAGCCCTCATTATTCTCTATTTCAAATATACACTGATGAAGAAAATACAAATTAAAAAAATCTCTGTAGTTTAATGCAAGAGGGATCTTTTTGGATCTGTTATAAATCACACAACAAATTACAAAACAAGACAGAACAATCCTAGTTGTGTTTTATGTCTACCAAAGACTGTATACATATGAGTTATGCTATTTACAGATATAGAAATATTGGAAAATAATGAAATTATAGGAATGATTCATTTTCTTACTTACACTTAAAAAATTGCTTCAGCTGTCATATGCCTTGTAATTTTTTCATTTAATTGTTGTAAAATAAAATGAGTTTTATGCATTTTTATGTTACGCTGTTTTTCTCTTTAAATTCCAGTCTATTTTTTCTTACAGTGATGTCAGCTGATTTAAAGATTATATATTGGAGGCCAAGGAGATAGCTCAGTAAAATGAGCACCTGCCCAGCAATTGCAGGGTCTTGAGTTCAATCACCAGTACCTCATAATAAATTAAATAAAGAACATACACCTACATATGAATATATACATATGTGCAAAATCTATATATGTATTTCTGATATTGCAATATACCAAACATGTCTGTGCATGTGTTTGTGTGTGTGTTTGTGTGTGTGTGTGTGTGTGTGTGTGTGTGTGTGTTTATGGGCCTTTAAAATAACCAAGTTGAATTCTTGTAAAATACTTGCTGAAATGTAGGTTCTATGACAATATTTTGATACTTGGGGAATAGTACTAGGACTTTTCATAGCCAAATCCAATGCAATAGAATATTCATTTAACTCTTCGATTCTTTAAAATTTTACATTGATAAATAGTATAAAATGTAATAATTTTCATTAATGTCAATGGATACAGATAATTACTAGTTCACTAATGTATAAATATTTCTGCAATGACTAGTAGATAAATTAAAAATTGTATGAACTTTATACATTCACTTATACAGTTATGCTATTCAAAGTAAATATAAAGGCATTATCTATTGGGATTATGACTCTCAAATTTAGGAATTCTGACTTTATCTGCTATGTAAACATCTATAAAAGTAAAAATAGAAAAAGAAAACTTGATGAATATTTACTTTCTAAATAAAGGAGTATAATCAGTGTATAAAATAATTAAAATTACTATATGATCTAAGATTTGAATTGCTTTAAATTTTTCTACAAAATGAATCCATGTTTTAAAAAAAGTACAAACAAATCTTCTTTGAAAATGTATGCTTACTAAATGACAATGCATTGATTTAAACATTGTGCACTTAAATGATTGGTAGACAATTGCATATTAAATATTTGTGAATGCTCTCAAGAAGCATTCATAAATATTATGATTGTAAATATTGAATGGAAAGAGGAAACATATTCACTGACCATGAACAATATGGTAACAATACACTGTAAAGATACATCAGTTTTATTTCCTTATTTAATCTTACACAGATCCCATCAGCACTCTGCACCTCAGTGCCTATTTCATTGATATTAAATTCATAGTGCTCATTTTATAGCACTTTAGAGCAGGCAATGAATTGCTTTGAAACCTACATGCAACACGAAAGTGCTTATAAAACTATAATTCAGGAATGGGTTGAGCCCTCAGGATCTTCAACGAATCAAAGAGCACATTAATCAGAATCCATTACCTGATTCCAAATGTGTCTCCTTATCACAGAAGTGAGAGATTACAAATAATACACATATCACACTCTCTTTAGTTGGCATTAAAAATTGAGTTAGTAAGGACGGGATGTTACCTATGAAATGGTGAAATTATTTTTTTGCAATTATTTCTATTTCAAAGAAAAAATTACAAAAGATATGATTTTGAATGAAAAGGTGCCCAGATAAGCTTAAAGCACAAAAACCACAGAGTACATGAAGATCATTAGATTTATTTATTTTTAACCAGATTTTATTGGAGACATATATATATATGATATATATATATATATATATATATATATATGTGTCTCATTATATATATATATATATATATATATATCATATATATATGTATTACTCATCACAGAGAATTTATGCCTGTATGTAATCTAACTTTCCCCATTTTCCTACAAACCATTTTTTTTTTTGTACTATATATCAAACTCAGGACCTTGCATTTTTTTTTCAAGCGGGGGCTTATGCCACTGAGATATCAGGCCATTAGATTTAAAGGAAAGTAATACCATGGAGTTGGAAAAGGCCAAACAGGTTATGAGAGGTCAGTCCCGGAATGCTGGACATCTGGAAGGGAAAGATATAAGAAACTTTATTCTTGGAAGAAGCATAAGTTTTATTTTGAAAATGTGTGCAATGAGACTTTACTTGACACAGTATTAGGTACAAAAAAGATTTCCAGAGAAGCTTGTGAGGCAGCCTCTTGATCAGAGCTAAGATCATTACAAGGAGCCCAGAATAAATCAAATATAGGAGACAATGTGCTTCACTGAAAAATGTGCAGGGACTGTCCTATTCTGGACCAAAGGAAAGGTGGCTGTGATACTTTTAAAGATAGAAAGATTCTTGGTTACTTCACCCAGAATTAAGGAAGAAAAGACTTATTTAACTCACAGTTTATGGAGGTTTCAGTCTATACACGGCTGGTACCAAAGCGGATTGGCACATGGCAGAGGGCAGCAGTTCAAAGTGGCGCAAAACAGCAAAAGCAGCAAGAGCGAAAAGGGAGGAGCAGCGGCAGAGAGCAAGCCTCTTCCCCTGCCTTGTACTGCATTCAGGCTCTCCACCCCAGGGCGGGTGAGGCACCACACCCATAAGGCCAGCATTTCATGGCAAATTAATTGAAAACTGGAGGAAGCTTGTCCCATGACTGCATGAGGCTTAGGGCAGGGCAATATCTCCACACAAATCATAACGGAAAATATGAAGAAAGGAAAGAGAAGCCCCTTGGAATCCTGGGCCCACCAAAGCTAGCGTGAAATAATGCTGATTACTGTAGTGTCTACCGGACACAGTGCTGGGTGAGTGAGTGCAAGGCAAGGCCTCGAGAGCAGAAGCGGAGCAGTTGACTGCATCATGGTGCCGGCTTCCACATGCTTGACCTCAGGAATGAACGTGTATGATGGAGCGAGGTTGAAGGACAGGGTCTGGGGTGTGGCATGAAACAGGTAGACACTTGTTTATGAGAGCAAAGAATCCCAGAAGCTGCTGAGTGCAAAATTCAGTCGCTTCTCACCCTAAGGGAACGTTTTATGTTCAGAGAGGGTTGAATTCAATGTGTAGCCATTGCTGCTGAGGGTCTCATTCTTGGTCCTTGTATGGCTGGTATTCTTGTATTCTTGTATTCTTTTCTCTTGCACCGGAGAAAAGAATACAGCAACATCCGTCTTAATGACTGAGGTTCTGTTGGTTCCGTTTTGACTTTGTGTTTTATATTGATACATACATTGTTTTGTGAAAATCAACAAAGGAGATATTTATGCTTCATGTTATTCCCCTTCTCCCCCATAAAGATATTGTTTTGCTATTTGCTTATTATGAACAGTAATATATAAAATAAAATAACCTTTCCTGAATTTCCCATGGTAAACAGTTACCTTGGCAACTTCAAATGAAAAAGAATTTGCTATGTATTTGACCTCTAATCTTTTACTTTCAGAAATAATGAAGGATTCTATACAAAGCCTCTACAGATTTATAAAAACGAGAATAGTCTGTCCCAGGATAAGTATATTTTGTATGAAATAGTTTATAAGGTAAAAGAGAACCACAATAAATCCTACATAGACACAAATTGATTTTTGAAACTATTACTTTTCAAGGTTGATTTTATTAAAATTCCCTTGACAAAAGTTAAGCTAAAATCTTTTTAATGTCTCTGAATTTTAAGTTCTAAAACCTAATCTTTGCTAATGTGTGATTTAAAAATTATAGCAAATGAAAGTTTTGTATTTCTTTATTAAATAAAAAAGGAAAGGCGGCTGTGTCTCCATATGAAAATTTTGAAGAGACTCAGCTCAGGCCTTTCTGGCAACATGTTCCTGTATGGCTCTGGTCCTGGCCTATACCTTTTCCGGGGCCACTAACACTTACTAAAATCACCACTAACTAAATCTTTCCTCTATTACTTAAACTCTGCAGGGTTTTCTCATAGGGAAAGCTGACAAATGTTAATCATCATAACATTTTCTTTCAATGTTTATATTTATCCTTACTCTCTTTACCATAACTATTTGCATATGAATATTGTGAGTAAATAGTCTCCAAAAAAACAATATTCTAATCATATTTATTAAACAATTTAACTCTCAGGTTTTTCATCTTACTTTATATAAGACATATATATTGAATATATCACATGCCATATATGTACATTATATACCATATTATATATTATATATTATGAATAATATAAAAACAAATAGGTAAAACAAGTTTTCTATATAAAGTGAGGCACTGAGAAATAGTTAAAAATTTCTATTATTTAAATATTCTGTTTAACTTCTCAGTTTGCTTTAGCATCATATTATTTTAGGATGCTTACATTTTCTTATTTTTTATTTTACTTTTCTGTGTTTGTAGATATAAGTCCTTATGTTTTAAGTATACATAAATTGTAAATGATTACCCTCTTGTAAGCAATTGGTCTCTCCAAATTGAAACATTGCTGGATACTTCATTTATTTCACACATAGTAGTTAAACTGCATTTTATAATGTATTTACATAGTTTCTTTGCATAATTTATTGATGCTATTCTTAGCTAATGTGTTCATTTTATCTTGTAAATGCAAAAGCATATATGCTTTTTTCTTGAATATTTCTTGTATGTATAAAGCTATTTATTGTACTATTTTATCATTGTAAAATCCTGAAAGATACTTTAAAGCCATACTAATTGCATGAATTAGTTGTTAAATTTTCACTAATGGGAAAACGAAATAATTTTTAGAAGACATGGAGACTTACTTTTCATCTCAATGAGGCTGTTCTTTGGGCATATTAATGATGCAGAGGCCAACTAGATAGCTCAGTGAATTAAAACACCTGCTTAGGCAAACTTAGGCAAGCACAGGGACCACAATCGGATCTCTGGCACCACACACCATGCCAGCCCCATCCCTGGGGTGTGCTGAGCCAGCTAGAGTCTGGCATAGTGGCTCACGTCTATATTCCCAGCACTGGGGAGGCTGAAAGCAGGAGGATCACTATGAGTTCAAGCTGTGTAGTAAGACCCTGTAACAAACAAACAATTTTTTTAAAAAAAAAAGATGCAGAGAATTCTCACAGAAATGATGTGATTTAAACAAGGTGAAAAATATACCATTTAATTCTAAACCTACAGAACCTTCATATAATTAATGCATGGGAAGCAAAGAGGTTCTGTGGTGCTGATCCAGCCTTGCCCTCACACTTCTCAGGCTGGCCCTGGGGTGCAGGCACCTGCCCCTCCACTCTTCTAAATGTGGCTCTTGGTCTGTCTTGATGGAGATTGTCTGCACAGTGAGATTTCAGAGCTATTTTACTTTAATATGTATCCTGTCCCTTATTGTATTTAGGTGACCTTGCCAGTTCCCCTACAGCAACGCCCCTGTATGGTATGAGCAATGATTGGTGCAGGCACCAGTCCTTACAGAAAACTAATACAGTAGTGTGCTGTGGATGGGGAGAAGAGGTGTTCTTATCTACCTACCATCTGATAACCTGAATGGATACGAAATGTTCCCCAGTGAACCACGAGGCCGTCCACCCACACACCATGAGCTCCACCTGAGATTTTAAATTCTGCTTTATAAGACACGACCATTCAGATAAAAGTAGTCACTTTTTTATGAGCACAATATTTACACTGACCATACTGTGAGATAGAAGGTAAATTTGGATTCCTATAAAATGACTGATAAAATGTAAGTGATAAAAGTGATATGAAAACTTTTCAACCCTTGAGTCCTTATTTGAATTTATTGGAAAATAAGAGGTTACATTTAATGTAATGATGAATTAGATTAAACAATTTACCACAGGCCAGCCAGATAATTCAGTGGATTAAAGCACCTTCTTCAGCAGACTCAGGGACTGGGCTTCAATTCCCTTCGTGCCATGCAGGCCCTGCCTCTGGGGCACACTGAGACAGTGATTGAGAGTGGACATGGTGGCACGTGCCTGTAATCCCAGTGCTTGGGAGGCTGAAACAGGAGGATTACTATGAGTCTGATCTTTGTAATTAGGCCCTGTGTTTCCTGTGCTAAATATTTAAAAAAAGAATTTGTCACAAAAAGTTACATCAATAATATTTACACTATTGATATTTAGGGAAATCAAAAGCATATATTGGGAGTTTGCTTATCCTGATAGTCATCCTGACTATCCATATGTTATGTCATTTATTGCAACTTTGTAGCTCAGTACTTACCTCAATATTCAAAAGTTTAAAATAAATGCAATATTTCTTGTTTTTATCATTTTTTACATGTGTGATTGCTGAAAATTCTATAGTTCAATAGAGTGGGTCTTAGCCATTTGTAGTCATTTAAACTAATATATAATACATTTAATATATAAAAATATTGTTAGATGTATTTCAAAGAGTCAGTAGTTATCAGTAGACACTATGGATACAGGATTGCTGTACTATTCTGGAATTTGTTACTGGGAAGATCTATTTTAAATAATAGGTAATTTATGAAATTACAATAGATTAACAAATTTTTGCAACTTTTCAGCCCTTAAAGTATCTTTATATTCTAAATTATATTTTTAATTTGACAAAGTGTACATTATATTGAGAAATCACCGCATTAAATGACAAGGCGGGGCTAGAGAGATGGCTTAGTAGAGTAACTGCTTCCCTGGTAAGCGTGAGGGCCTGAGTTCAACCCCCGGTTCTAAAAAAAAAAAAGAGTGGCAAGGCAACAATTCTCACTTTGAACTGTGTTTGTATTTTTTTTTCTTTTTCAGAACCAGGGATTGAACTCAGGTCTTTGCGCTTGCCAGGGAAGCACATTTTCCACTGAGCCATCTCCCCAGCCCCTCTGTGTTTGTAGAAAGATGGAATATAAAGAAAGTAAGCTAAACTACCATGTGAAGAAGGAGAAGGAGGAGGAGGAGGAGGAGGAGGAGGAGGAGGAGGAGGAGGAGGAGGAGGA